>JALPQI010007591.1:0-44916 GCA_025490895.1 Thaumatotibia leucotreta | reverse complement strand
AAAATAGAATAGAATAAAATTGATTCAGGACGCTTAAAGAACATTATAACAAAACTCTTGATAAATAACATCATTTGTCTAAAGCGTTAAGCTTGGATCTTTTTAAAGTATTACAGTCAGCTAGCTGTCAGGTTCATAAATAAACGTCATAACTTTTAGGTTACACGGTATAACGTAAGTTAATCCAATTTCAATGAACAAAAATTTATGCTAACAATATAATAAATTTAATGAAATCCAACACTACAGCATAATCAGATAATCGCAACCACAGTCAGATCGTTTCAGAGCTTCGTCTTAATTTTTGCGAGATGTAAGATACATTTATCCGTCAAAAAACAACTAAGAGAACGCAAACATTACCTTAAAATCAACTAACCATCTGCCATTTTTATTTCCGTAGCGTTTAGTTGCCTTAGTAGGCAGAAATAAAAAATGTGCGACAAGGAAAAGGTTTGCGTTCCCTGAACGCCGCCATTGTTTATGCGGGTTATGTTGGTCACCCTGGCGTTATTTTACGCGCACATGCGCAGAACGACAGGTGGTCGGCGACTCGACCCAGCCGTCTCGTCCGAACCTATCGACTTCTCATCCTCATCATCAGGCGCTTTCGTGCTCTAGCAAGAAAGATGTGCAGTGCTTTGTGTTGAAGTGCTCGTGGTGACATGGCGTCTTTTAATTAATTGTTATAGCAGTTCTGGTGTTCAAAATTTAGTTTATTTACGATGAGTGTGAATTATGATCGTGTTTGTAGACTGTGCTTGTCATCTCGAGGCGAATTACTGCCGATTTTTCATACCACCAGTTCGGGTGACTCGGAGCCTCTCGTCCTCGCATCAAAAATCAAGGATTGCGTGGCCGTACAAGTAAGTAATGTGTTAAAATAAGTGCTAGTGTGGTGTTTTTAGTGAAAGTAGACCCTCGGTGTACGTGAGAACTCGTCATCCGCCCCGGTTCGTGAATTGACAGCACCGCGTTTAGGTGGAGATGTCGTAAGATCGTCCACCATTTTGTAATGTTCCACGGCTATCGCTCGGCTCGGTGGCCGCGTCGCGTCGCATTCCATGCAGCCGGCGAGGAATGGCGTTATGATGAGGGTCGGGTTTTGGCAATATTCCCGGGGGTCTGGCAGAGAGGGGGTCGGCTTTTCGCTAGCTAGGCTCGGCGTGGACATCGAGTGTATTGATTTATTGGGCGAGACCAGGCCGGTGCAGCTCGTCCCTCGAGCGGGAGCGGGTGACGGGTCGAGCGTCGGTGTCGGCGTGAGCGCGTTATGGCTGTGTGCGTATATCGAGCGCTAACCCTCGAGGGGCTCGCTGGCTGGCACTCGACTCGCTCCTACTTATTCGGTCGAGGAGCAGCCGTTTGCCGGCGCTCGGATATACCTACGCCTACTTAGTTTCTCCTCGCGCCGTATCTATACTCGAGGCGTTTCTCGCCCGTGCCCATTCTGATGAAACGCGCGCCGCTTTCGGCCTTCATTCTATGATTGCGTATGTTGTTTTTACAGATAAACGAGAATGACGGCCTGCCATCGAATGCTTGCAGGAAATGCGTGGACAACGTCAATAACTGGCATATATTTAAGACAGTATGTGAAAGGACACAAAACAAACTACAGTCTCTGATTAAAAAAGATGGCAGCCAACTAGAAGAGGTAGATTTCTTTCTCTCATAATTTGAGCTTGGAACTGTCATTTTAGAATGAATATTTATTAACAAAATAATTATGCTATTTCAGGTGAACATAAAAAGTGAACCATTATCTGATGAGGCCTATGATGATGGAGTGGTTATTGATGGAAGTTATAATGAGGTATGTTGTTTTGTTGCATTACTAAGTTAGTTATATCCAATGATGGTATTGTACTAAGTCATGTCATGAGTGCTGCCAAGGTCAAATGGCCAGGTCAGGAAGCTAGAACTGATAAGGGCCTGCTAAGAGTGCTAAGCTACTAATTATGGTAGCTAATGGAACAATTTATTGGGGTTATGAGGATAATTTAACTTATAATACTACTTGCATTGAAACAGGCTTGTTATAGGTAGATAGATGGCTGTTCACTTAGAGCCAAATCATTGTTATGTCAATATTCTTGTGAATTGTAATGCCATGTCCAGTGAACTTGATAATTTCTGTAGCTTAAGTAAAAATCAACTTAGTAGACTAATACTAAGCAAGGCAAGGATTGTGATAATTTGAGTAAGTGCATTAATGTGTATAACATTTTTGCTTGTATGGCCTTACGCAACTAACAAAAATATTTGTATACAATGACATATCTAGGGAATATTCTATGACCTGTTAACAGATTTTTGTAATTAATTTCTTTAATGTAAACTGATGAATGTATAACCTAACCTATTATCCGCGTTTTCGCAAAACCCCTAGGATTTTAGCGAAGATACGAAGTATCAAATCATCCTATGATATATATACATTTAAGATAAGTCTATTTTTCATACAATAATTTTATGTATATTTGTTTAATGTCAAAATCAAAATAAAGCAAATTATGCCAGTAATATTAGACACTTCTAAGGTGTTTGTTGTATATCTCTATTTCATAAAACAAGGTACTATCATACATTTATATCTATTTGAAACATGAATCCACAGCATATGACAAGAGTTGTTTTCAAAGCTTGTTATTGAATATTACTTAAGAAAGAAAAACAATTATTAGTGTGAAATAACCTTCATTACACAGTGTACTGTTGAAAACAAAAACTAAAGTCTATGACCAAAAACATCAATTTCATAGGGTGACCAAATATTAAAAATAATGTCTAATTCAACATATACTTTACCTCAGTAATGTAGTCAATTATGTACAGTACAATACTAAAATTCGTTCGCTCCTGCGGGTGTCGTAAGAATCGACTAAGGGATTGAAGTGTCACTGACCATTATTTGATAAAAGATTGATGATGGGCAGCAGCGTCATCATAGTGGACACATTACTGCGATCGCCAATCCGCTTGCCCAGTGTGGCGATTACGGGCATTTACCTAGACCGCAACGACCGGAGAAAGATTTGGACAGATTTAATAGTAAGAGCATGGAAAAGTTACCAAGTGAAAACTTTTTCACACACACTCCCTTAATCGCCTTCTACGATACCCACGGGAAGATACGAGGGCTGTTCCGAAAGTTTTTAGTTGCTCCGGTTCTATTCATGCGATTTAAATTAAAATTATATCATTGTGAGGGACAGTTCAATACTTATTATGGTTAATAAATTTATGCATGTAATGGGAATAGTTTTTTTATTATATTTTTCTTACAAAAAGCTGTTTTGTATGAAATTTAACATTGTATGGAAAAATTGGCCATTTTTGACCCATTGAAGCATATTTTGTATAAACATTTTTGAAAGCCGTACTTAAATATACCCGGGATAAACAAAATAGTTAATTTTGCGTTTTTTAAATTATAATTGAATAACAATGATTATTGATTGAATGATGATTTTTACAATGTTTGAAATTCCAATTTTAGAGTTTACGATTTTTTTCGATGCCTATTCATTTATGATTAAAGTAAATGATATCACGTAATTTGTACTTAAAAATAACGGAAATATCTTCAATTACTAGTACCTATAAAATAAAATAGTTTTATAAGTGAATGATGTTCCTAGCATCTAATTAAAAAAGTGTCTTAAAAACCGGTATCATGGTCACTGGAGTAAGGCTCGACACGTCTAAGTAAAACAAAATAATAAAAATATCTAAAATCTTCACTAAAACAAATTTACACCGCCTAAAGCGTCATTGAAATATCCCTCAAAATGATGTAAGTTTTATTGAAATCGCATGAATAGAACCGGAGCAACTAAAAACTTTTGGAACATCCCTCGTATGGGGTGGTACTATTCTACTCTGCCGGCACCACACGGCTAAATACGCATATACGCATAGTTAATAGGAGAGGCCTATGTCCAGCAGTGGACTATCATAGGCTGATGATATGATGATGATATGACTAAAATTATGGTACTGATATTTCAGGTTGCTGGTACCAGTAAAGCACATCCTGAAGGCCCACCAATCTTGGCTTCATTGGGGCTCACACCGCGGAGTGATAAGGTAAAGATTACGTGCCTAAGTCTTATCATTTGTGATTGGTATGCTGCTTACAAATGTACTAGTGTTACTATCAAAGTGCACTTTAGTATTTGTAAGGAAACTTAGTCGGATTGTATAAAAATGATTAAGAAATGTAAGGAATTGAAGGATGTAGTGTTCTATTGATCTGAACCGCATGCAACTTTCTGTGAGACACCCTCGCATTTTGTTATTTGATAAATAAACCATATTTGTTTTTTTTTTTAATTATTAATAACAAAATTAGGGGTCGCTACGCTACCGAAGTAATAAAAAAACGACTACTGATTTTGCCTTTCTTGAAATTCGTACTTCGGTAGCGACCCCTAATTTTTGTTTATAATAATAAAAAAAAAACAAATATGGTTTACTTATCAAATAACACAAAATGAGAGGTTGTCTCATAGAAAATTTGAATTGGGAGAGCAGAGAGCTCCTTCATTAGTGTGAACATCCTACAAAATTGCAAAAATAAGAACCACCCTTAGCTGTCTTGCTTGAGCCAAAGGTTCCATGTTTATGTGGCACCAAACTTGGGCAAAGGGATGAGTTTGAATAATAGTAATGACATTTAAAAAGCACTAGTTTTACATTGATTAATAATGTAAACACATTTGATTTGAGGATGAAGGAAAACAAACTAGTTGTCAGATTGTAACGGTTTAGATTGTCATCAATTATGAGAGTCAGTTTGAAGAGATACATACCACACCTCAGTATTCAATATCTAATAATTTAATTAACATGAAAAACAGGAAATAAAGAATTAATTTATTTCATGTTGGTATTATTATACATACATAGAACTAATAAAATTTACAAAGCAGTCACCGGACCATGCAGAAAGATGATCTTGATTCTTTTCTTGGATTTTATGTGTCAGAAACTATAAACATAAAAAGAATCTCTTTAAAAACAAAATTAAGTAGCATTATTAATTAGTCTTTTGGGTTTTTCGATAAACATTCTGTAGATCTCAATAAGTTTCCTGTTGCTTATTTTATAATGTGAGCTATGGGTAATTTTAAACTCAAATAATATTTGTGATGTATATTATGGTTAATCAATGTATGCAATATGCATTTGAAAAAACTGATAAAAGCCACTGTACTTTTACATTGTATGCGAACTTTTCTTGCCATGCTAAAATATTATTAAATCGGGTTACTGATGTATTTAAGTCGATGATTGCTCGACTTGTTGTGAGTAACCCGGTTCGATAATATTTTAATATGTTTGAGTCTCATGTTAGTTATAATTCTAAAATTGTTGCCATGCTTATGAAATATGCTTTATGGTTGTTTATTTTTACAATCATGATCATTTAATGACGAAGCGTGTTGCGGATTATTTAATTGTAAAATTCGTGTTAAAATAAATAAAATTTGATTAAAAAAAAGTTGGAAATTAACTATACGCGTACTTTAAGTTACTAAATATCGAATTATACTCGTACATGTACTTAAGTTGCGTGGTAATATCGTTCTGTTGGATGGCTTGCATGACACCTTATCTGTAGTAAGCAAAAGTTTGTAAATGTACATACTTTTCTTTTTTATTAGTCTATGCTACGAAGTTTGTGGAGCAGGTTGGGATAGTTCGCGTGCATTCTTTTATATACTGAGGGGTTTTCATTTTTCCACGTCTCCATATGATGCTAGTGTTTAATAAATCTGGAAAATGTATTAAATTCATAACTTAACTTATTTAACAACTTTGTTTTTTATGTACTTATTATAATTTTATTTATTTATTGCCCAGCGCGTTCATACACAAAAAATATTGTAGAAACACGAAATAAAACATGTATAACAAAGAATGGCAAAGATGTAATTAATAACAATCATGTTATTCATTACATTTGTATAGACTAACGAAACCTGTAAAGTGTTCGAAACGTCGAAATATAATTATAATAAACGTGATACAATCCGTTTTTATAGTTAATATTTTTATTTTATGCAATTTCAATTATTATTATTTATTACATGATTTTCTCTTTGATATTATTAGAATCCAGTTATCACTTTTCACTTTTGATGATTCATATTTCTGGTATTTAGTGTAACATATCTAAACATTTATTTAATTACGTTCATTATCGTTTCTTTTAATTTGTTTTTTAGTGTTAGAAGTTAAGTCCCAGCAAATAATGTAACAATATAATTCATAATAGACTATTAAAACCTTTGTGCTTTCAAAATGAATACAAACAAATATTTTGAATGACTTATTAATATATTTCAAAATTGTTTACCTTATTTCTAATGCTAAATAAAACGAAGATCAAAATCAGGGTATGAGATGAGACAGTGTGATGTGATATGTGACAAGGTTGAAATTTAGCTTATTGCTGATATTTCATTTTCAGGGTGTTGAAAGCGAAAAAGACGAGGAAGAGGACGAGGATGAAGAAATGATGGCCATGAATGCGCTCCAACAGCAGTACACCAAACCAGTGGCCAGCATGCCGGAGGTGTCCATCACCGTCATGCGGCCCACCGGGGAGACCCTCCACGCGCGGCAAGGCATCCAGCAGCTCGCCTCCAAGGACTGCCTCGTCTGCGGCCGCGCCTACAGGTACTCCCACAACGCGCGTCGCCATGAACTCACCGCACACTCCTTCGACCGCTACACCAACAAAATCAACCCCCCTAAAAAACCAAAAACACACCTCCAACCCAAACTTAGACTCAACCCCTTCAACCCCAAAGCGCGACTCATGCCCAACCCCATAAATCACAAGCAATTCCAAAAACCGATGCAGACTAGAGTCATGCCATCGCGAGTCGTCGCTCCTCCGAAACCTATACCGATCAAGAACGCCAAACCCGTTCATAACAACTTACCGTATCCCTTGCGTATAAAAGCACTGAAAGATCTGCAGATCAAGAAGAAAGAACCACAGATCTTGAAGACGCTTCTTACGTCCAAGCCGGAGCTGTTGGTCTCCGAACCCGAGATTATAAACTCGGGACCTGAAAGTCCAGAAACTTTAATATCAGAGCCTGAAATAGCATCATTCCAAGTTGAAACTATTTTGTCTGAACCCTGTTATGACCAAAACCAAGAGGAAGAGGAGGCAGATGAATCCCAAAATCAAACTCAACATTATGACACAGTTGATATGGAGTCTGACAACGAGATTGAAATAGCTCGGCAACAAGAACATGACGGAGAAATCGATGAGAACCATGAAGAACATGATGGTGACGAAAACATGCAACAAGATAATGAACAGATGGAAGGCATGGAAGGAGAAATGAGCGAGAATGAGAATGGACAACCCGAAGAAGATGACGAACATGGCGGTAGCCAGGGAGATATAACTATAGATGAACAAAATGATATTCAAGCGGAGGCTGAGAGAGATAATGGTGAAAGTAATGGAGATAGAGAGGAGGAGCAAGAAGATGGTAATGATGCGGAAGATAATGAAAACGAAGACGAAGATCTCCCGCCAGGTCTAGCACCAGTTGTAGAAATCAACGAAGATATGCAAACTAATTCATACAACAGTGAACACAATGAAGAGGAGGAGGAACTTGATGAATCCGCTGTTAACGAAACCCTCGACGAAGATGTCAAAGAATATGACCCTGACAAGATTTACGTCACTAAAACGCAGAGAGATTTTATTAACAAATACAGAGACATCATTCAACAGATTAACACTAAAAGATGCCTTTGCTGCGACAAGGAACATCCTCGTAGAAAAGCTGTTATACAGCACTTACAGAAAAATGGACACAAAGTACCAAAGCACACATGCTACAATTGTGTTATAACTTTCGGTCATATTGGCGCATTGCTCAGTCACATGAGAGCTAATGTCTGCACGGACTTGTGGAAAGTCATCTACAATGAGCAGGGAATCACTGACGACCTGGTCATGGAAGAACCTAAAGACAATAAGGTCCAGTACAAAGATATATTCAATGCTAGATCGTATGCATGTAAACTGTGCCCAGCTAAATTCCAACTTAAACAGTTTATTATGAAACACGTTCTGGATGTTCACGAGGATGGCCAATCGAGGGTGCAGATGACCTGCGTACACTGCGGATCCAGGTTTAAAGACAAATCCTTATGGAAAAGACACATTCGGAACGGAGAATGTACAGTTTACATCGCATGCGATCTATGCCCTGAGAAATTCGTCAATATGCAAGACTTCAACGACCACGCGTTACACGTCCACGCTGGTAGTTTCGATCCTGACAATCAGAAAAATTGCATCGACGGTCGTCCCACCGATTGTCCTTTATGCGGAAAGAAACACCCGAACTATCCCAACTTGGTAAAACATTTGAAGGCTGCTCATGATGAGGACAGGCCTCATTATTGCCAGAATTGTGATGCTAAATTCGAAACCAGTGTCGACTTGAATAAGCATATCTATGCCGAACATTCAGACAAAGTGCTAGGAGCACAATCCATGGAACCGGACATGTCGCTTGTCAAGGAAGAAGCGGAGGAATATCATTACTCATGCACAGAATGTAACGCCATATTTGAAACCGTAGATGCTTGGACAGACCACCAAGTCGCAGAACACAATCAAGTCGCCCATCACTGTGACCAGTGCGAAAAGAAGTTCTTGCGCCCATCCGAGCTAGCAGAACACAAAAATACACACTTGAGGGTAAAATTCTACCCTTGCAGTGTTTGCTCCAACTCTTACAGTACGCCTCAGAAGCTATCCGAGCATGTACAACAATCTCACCCTGGAGCCGCGGCAATGGCGGCAGCCGATTCCGAGTTCTTCTGTGATATTTGCATTAGGTCCTTCAAAAGTCGTCAGGCTTACTCTAACCATATGCGTATCCATGCTAAAGTTCCTACTACGAACAGAAAACCGGGCGAAGCTAAAGGATTCGCTCCACAGATAATCGGAAAGCCAATCAAGCAATTCCCTATGATCCAGCCAGGCTTTGCGGCGTTCAAACCTAATATCAATGTTCCTAACGCCCCATACTGCTGCGACATATGCGGGAAGGGCTTCATGCACAAGAAAAATATATGGAAACATAAGAAAGTTTTGCACGCGGATATCCTCAATGAGAGGCACGACAGCGAAGAAAATACCATGCAGGCGTCCACGGAAGAAGATGAATATAATGTCGACGAAAACGGCATCGCGTTGTCCACTCCACAATTCAACAGCTTTAACTTTTCTAACTTTGCCAACAACGCGCAACAACACCAACCGCAGCAACAGACGCCGGCGCCGCCCGCTGCAGACGCTATGCCCTTCTCTTGTGAACTCTGTTTCAAACGGTTCCCGCTGAGAACAAGTCTGTGGAAGCACAAGCGCGCCAAACACGGCATCATTAATGCGAGCGCGTCCGGCAACCCCGAGAACCAGGCGCAACCGTCGGAGGGCGGCAGATCCAGTTGCACAATTTGCAAGATAACGTTCTCCGACAAGAAATCGTACTATCGCCACAGAAAGAATGTGCACAAATCTTCGGCTCAAATATGTAAGATCTGCGGAAAACCTGTGAATTCTACGTTGGAGCTTTACGAACATTTAAAAGCTGCGCACGCTCGCGAATTACTAGGATATAATGCTAACCAAGGCACAAGTAAAGCACAAGATATATCTCAGGATGTTGAAGTGGAGTATGAACCTGAAACCGAAATCGCAGACCCAAGCGCGGAGTACCAAGCTCGTTATCCTTGTGATACGTGTGGAAAACAATTCGTTGGTCTGCTCGCGTTGCAAAACCACCAGTGTATAAACCAAACGGCTTCGGAGCCCCAGACGTTCGACTGCGAGATTTGTCATAAGAGTTACACGTCAATAGCTGCGTTGAAGAGTCATCGCGGCTGGCATTTGCGCTCGCCCGACGGCAAGGCCGCCGCGAATAACAGCGGCCTCTGGATGCCACAGCACAAAGTCACCAGTAAGGTGAGCAAGCACGAGGTCGTCGACCCCTCCCAGCTGGCGCGAGTGACTCACTCCACCCCCACCGCGACGGCCACAACTAAAAGAAGACTGCCTCCCGAGGTCGAAGTGACCGTCGTTAATCCTAACAAGAAACTGAGATCCGACGATTCTATGGAACTCGAGCAACAGAATAGTATGACCGGAACCTTAGAAGATCGCTACTGCACTATCTGCGACAAGGAGTTCACGAAACGTGCGGCATATCAGCGCCACATGGACGAAGTTCATCAGCCCAACTCGGTGTTCTGTCCGGTGTGCGATAAGAGCTTCACGCGCAAGTCCACTCTGCTCGTGCATATGAAGAAGCACTACGGTGGTGACGGCGAAGGCAGTTCCAGCGCGACAGGTCAAGTTGAGGAGGACGCGTTCGGGTGCGACGTGTGTGGCAGCCAGTTTAATAACGAGAACGCTTTACGCTCGCATCGAGCGCGACACCACGCGGAGGAAGAGGAGGAATCCGACGAAGACGACGGCAACGTGCCCATAGCGCAACCCGGCGAGTTCACTTGTGGCCAGTGCGGCGACGGAGTGGCCACGCCGCGCGATCTCATCGCCCACCGTACGATGCACGCGACTCCCACCAAATTCTTTTGCAACATTTGCAAAGTCTACTTCGCGCGCGCCCTAGACCTGTCTTCGCACACTCGCGCGAGGCACTCCGACAACGAAAAAGTATATTTCCCCTGTGCCATGTGCGAACGCTTCTACATGAACAAGAAGAGCTTACAGAGACACATCGAAATGGCTCACTGATACTAAGAATTGAGCTCGACTGCTTGCAATGTTAAGTTTGGTTGAGCCGTGTTTGCCATGCCACAGGATGGATACATATTTTTCGAGAGTCGAAGTTGTCCAATTGATTTGGCGTCCGATTCTTGTGAATCATTGAAGCGGTCGGGGCGAGTCGTGTCTCTACTGACGTTCTGCCGTCATTCCTTAGATGTTACGTTGTGATTGAATGTGTTTTGATTTTATTGTCTCTCATAAGCATTGCTCACTTCTCTTATTTTTTATTTACGATATTGACTTTGACATTGTAGTAGGGAGTGACAGTGAAAAATACATTTAATGTGTTTTAGTTACTTACTTATCATGACTTTCGCGATATTATTTGTCGAGATGTAACAAATTATTCTCTATATTTTTAAACATTGGAATATTGGGCCAAAATTGTGAAATATAGTCAAAATTAGTCATAAACCAGTGTTAAAATAGATGTAAGTCATGCTTATATATACTTGCGTTTTCTAAAATTATGGGTAGAATACAGGATGAAGTGTCGTTGTATAAAATATTATTTATTTGAGTTTGAGGTCGTCAGGTTAAAGATGTTTCATGTCAAAATATGTTTTTGTTAAAACGCTTAGCAAAGTGAGCAGTTACAAAAAGAATATGGTGATAATTATGTGTAATTCTTTACCGTGAACAATATCGAAAGTATATGGACGACTTATCTTTTTATACATTGACATTACATCCTAATATAATAATATGACCAAATGACATCGGTCTTCAATGAGTTATTTTTGTATTTAAAGTATACATTCAGTTTTACTTTATTCTGTAAATATATTAATAGTTAAATTTAATTTAATACTAATGATTAAAATTAGGACTTTTTAGTTAACGGAAGCGTACGAAGAGGGGACGTTTAAGTTTTATTAAATTGTACTGATTATTTTTAGACATTTCTAGTGTATAGTATTTTATAACTACCACTAAGGGCATGGCTCCTCATCTATGGCTATAACTTTAATATTACATATTTATGATAAATTTAAAGGTACTTAACAGTCTTCTAATGCTCTTTATGTTAATCTCACAGTGATCGCTTTTGTTTTTTCTTTGGTGATTCTCTAGAAAGCCGTACTTTTGGCTTGATACACAAAATAAATAAGAGGTTTGGCAATAATGATTCTTTTATAGTAAATAGCCTAATGGGCCCTTACAACTGACACAATATTATAATTACATACTAATATTTCGATATGTGATAAAATATATTTCGAATAATCTTTGGGATTAAAACTACATTACACATTATATTTGAAGATGGTGATGCCCATGTGAATATAGTACTTATGAAAGTGGCATTAAAATACGATAATTATAGTATGTATAGTATTCGTTTTGTTAGCGAATCAAAATGTTTATACTTTTGCACTGTGAATATTTTATACTTCTAGAAGTAAACTTACCACTGGTAAACTCATCATTGGAAAGCAGACAGTGCCAAAGCTTTTCCTAGTTTGCTTCAAACTGTATGAAATAAAGTATTTTAATAGTAGGTATAAGGTTGTTCCTGTAATACTGTTGTACATTGAAATATTGACTTGCGAAGAATGAGGGATTTCATTGTTATTTCATAATATATTCTAATTTATAAAACGCGATGTTTCAAAGTATTTTAGGGCATCCAAACTCAAAATTATGAATATGAAATAGTGGATCGCCAAGTTACTTTTAGTGAAAACCCTCACAATGGGTTGTCTTTAAGCCGTTTCTTTTACAATTCATTTGTTTTATTATATTTTCCGTCTTTCCTAATCAGAAATAATGTACAATAACAATGTGGTCTCGAGAAGTTTTCCCATTTCGTTGTTTTGGACTAAAATCGCGGTGATGAAATGGCAAAAATGAAAAAGAAATAAAAAAAATCTATTTGTAAAAAGTGGAATGTACAAGATAAATGGTCCTTTTACGATATTAATAGAATTAATAACCTGCACGATAAACCAATGTGTCCGAGGATTCAAAGCATCTGCCTATTGTTCAGTTAAGCCTGAGTGCATAGCCAAGTTGCCGTCGCTAATTTTCAGTTATTTTCAGTAGTTATCTCTCTGTGAGAATATTGTATATTAGAGCGACAAGAACAGTTGACACTGAGCGTTTGTGATTGGCATGTTGACTACGCACCCTGATCTTCTTTTATGCTTTTAAGTTTGCACAGTTGCCACACGTTTTCATAGTATTGCCCTCATAGTATAATTTTTAACAAATAAAATTATACGTTTCACCTTACGTACAATTTCTTCTGATGATGTTAAAACGTGGTGCCTTTTCATGTTCGTTAAAAATGTAAATTATTTAAATATAATATCAGCACTTATATAACAAACTGACGATAAATGTAACTGAAGCAATGCAATAACTTCTGTGCGGATTCAATGTTATGATTTTGCAATCGATAATTATGTTTTATTTCTAATTATTTTACCTGCCTAATGCAAAATTGTATGTAAGTATACTCTTATTTATTACACATTTGGGTTTACTGAGTATATTGATTATACTATAGAAAAAAATCAAACATCAAGTAAATTTTTATGAAAAAGTTGTCAATTCTATCTAGTGTCCTGTAAAGATTATTATTATCACACGAACTTACCCTAATATTATCCATAGATGAGGTTTACTTTTGTCATCTTTGTGGTTTGATAAATAAAATGATTTAAATTAATATATTTTATTTCATTTAACAACCCTTCGGTTTATATTAGTCCTCATCGAATCAAGACATCGTCGGTTGACTATCTAAAAATCTGCCATTTCTTTTTGAAGTGGGATATTATACTCTGTTCGGTTAAGTATATATTTAACTAAATATAAACAATCTTGCAGTTTATTTTTATTGAAAAACGCCTCGTCGTTTCGTCGGTTTTTAGTAAAATTATCTACTGCAAGATTGTTTTACATTTAATATAATACTTAACCGAAGAGAGTATAGGTAAGAGCATATTTCAGTCACAGGCATAACAGGTTCTAAGTATACGCAGAGCTCTAGTCTCATGTTTGTTTCCTAAAATAATAATTTCGATTTTCGGTACGAGATTTTTCAGTGATGCACTCATCGACCCATGGTTTCGTTCAATCATTCATCGACAGTAGGTATTATTAATTAGGATTAAAAGGAAAGAAAAAAATAGAGGTTATGTAATTTCTCATGTTTGTAATGATCTATAAATAGTATTTTATGTGACTGGTTCATAATGCCTAATTATGAACAGTTGCGTACATAACTTTATCTACATCCATATCATAAGTTGTCTACAATATGTTTAGCGGCGGTAAGCAAATAGCCTACTTTAAGAAATCTGTATCTGTGGGTGTATCATAATTTTTACTTTACGATATCGGCAACCGATATCTTAATCACAATTAAATTTCGAACATTCTGTTAAAAAGAAAAATCACACTTTAATTTCGATTATCGAATTAATCGATTTGTAATTTCATTCACATTAAAATTCGTATTCCATACATTCTTCTAAATCTTGAATATTGAGAATCGATTTGAGAATCGATATCGACTCAAGACCTTACTTTGTCTATGAATTAAGAAAAATAATTCAGTCATTTGTTTTGTTTGAATTGTTTCAAACATTCAACTTTTTTGGACTGTTGACTTGAAATAATATTATAGTCTAAGGAATACGCCAAGAAAAAAAAAACAGAATGTAAACATGTCTGTACGCTTAGCACATGATTGGTATGTCAGTATATCGCCGCGAGATAGTTTTTCTATCTTTTACCAACTATATGAATAAAAGAGGGATGGATAGTCTATCTCGCGGCGACATATTGTCGCACTGATCCTGTGCTAAGCCTACAGATCGTTATATGCACTGTCTTTTAGAGCACTTGAATTTCTCTATTTTTATGGCGTTAGGTACACCCTCTGATGTTTTTGATCACTGGCCGTACCGACATAATATCTGGGGCCCATTTCTCGAAAGCTTGTAACTCATAATACAAGCGGAAGTCCTTATCTAATTAATAGTGTCAAAAAGAGACTTCCACTTGTATTACAAGTTACAAGCTTTTGAGAAATGGGCCCCTGATAGCAACAGTAGGTACCTGGTGGGTTGTACCAACCCGTATGTCACTGTTAACCTTTTGGACGCCAACGACTGATAGCCACCGCAAGTTTAAGGCCAAAGACCGATATATAAGTCTTGGGTCCACAGTCCATTTTCGTAAAGTTCTATCTCAGTTTCGACATTCTGTTGACGTGGCGTGTGAGTAACAGCTTTTGTATTTGACATGGCGTCAGAGGCGTTAAATACCTAAGGCCTTAAATTGACCGCTATAATATTTAATGTTTTTTTTTCTTGTAATCTGCTGGGCAATGTTGATCGACTTTAGAAAATAGAATATAATTTCTTTTGTTTCAGGATACCTTTTTATAGGTCTCTGGGCGGCTAGAGGTTATGATAATATTTTATACTTAAAACTGCACTTAGGCATACATAAGTCCAGTGCCCCCCTGGATCCGCGCCTGGGCTGATGATGTACTTAATGTTAAAATAACAAAACTATCTACCATTACCTAGTATGTGATGATGTGAACGTACGACCCCGATTTTGGTTAGTAGGTGTTTGTGGAATTAGGGATTTTTAAGGAAATAAATACAGACACCGTGATAGATTGCACAAAACATTTTAATATAAACTTAAAAAGTCGTACAACAATATGAAAAATTATTATTGACTAATTATATTCACGGGCATGGAGAGCCGCTTTACTATATTATGCAAATTTTATATTATCTTTAACACTTCCATCTAATATATCTTACAAAAGAAAGAAAAATAAAAAGTATCTTTAATAAAAATTCTCATTACTCTAAGTTGTATTATTATTAAACTTACATTATAGATTTTATCTACAAAATACTGTAGCACTTTGGCCAGTTTTTCAATCGAGGGACCTCAGTACATGTAACCAACGTACCTACCAATAATTTAATAAATAGGGTATCAATAAAGTACATGTTAAAATTATCGTAGGAAATGTAGACGCCTACTGAAATCATATATCTATGCTTAATCTAAATCAAAATATAAAAATAGTAAAAAAATAGTTGCACATTTCCTTATTCAGGTACAACTTGTCATTGTTGTGCATGGAATCGAAAGCGGGTCGTCACTCCCCGACGCGGGAACTCGCGCCGGCGATCCGCCTGACAATTGCAAGACAAGCGCTACACTACCCCACTACACCCTCCACTGAAAAACTGAACACCGCCGAGTGAAATATAAAAAAGATAAATAACACATAGTATTTACTTCCATGAATTTGCATGCACCCGTTATTTTATGAATTGAGAAATCTTCTATCATTTACACTCAATGTCTTTTATTATAACAATATTATTATAGGTACCATACAGACTAAGGCCGACTCGCGGTCGGCCGGTAATGTACTCGAGGACTAATATCTTCTTAAAAAAATACTGTTAGATTGAAACGTAACTATACCTATAATATATTATGTATATTGTAATAATATTATAAGGTTATAAATAATCGTACGAGTGATGATTACACTAGGTGAGATCTCCGACGCCTTCGGGCGGCCCGCCGCGCCGTCCGACCGCGTCCGACCGGATATGCAAACATTTATTACATACGATACGATACGATACGAGTACATACATACCAGTTAGTAGGTACTTTATATAGTTAGTATGAATTATCAATTTCAATATTAAAAATACGTAATTTCTCTATTGGCCTTTCGTTTCCACGTGAAAAATTAGACGAATATCGCGTACGAATATATATTATGTATACATATTTAAATATCAGTATTTCTTAGATCGGAGGACGTATGTATACAGGCTCGCTCTATAGAAGGTACGTCGTAAGCGCACGCGGCCATCCGGCCTCTCGTTCCCTTACCCTACTAATATATCGATATCGAACGAAGACATCAAAAACGTGACTCGGCTTTAAATATTACGAAAATAAATCGCCGGCGAGTCGCGCGGCCGATTATTGCTCCTATCGATAAATTTACACATCGACGTAACGAACGAGAATACAAAAAGTTATGGAAAATCGTACGGATATCACAAGCGGCGGGCGGCGCGGGGCGCCCCCGCGGAAAATAAAAAAATAAATCGCGATTCGCGGCGCGCGTCTCTCTCGTAAAAAAGTAAAGACTCTATGAGCGGGTCGCGCGGGGCGGCTAGCGCGCGTGCGCGGCTCAGTTGGCGAGCAGGAGGTGCGCCGGCGCCGGCGGGTACGGCGGCGCGCCTGCGGGCGGGCCCTCGCGCCGGCCCACGAAGTACGCGGCCGGGTCGGCCGCCGGCGACAGCGCGCGCGCCGCCAGCTGTTGCTGCACCGCCCGCTGCTTGATGTAGTTGCTGAACTCGGTGGGCGACATGCGGTTGGCGCGCTTGCTGCTCGTCTTCAGCTTGGTGCTGCCGAACTTCGTCTGCGCGAAGGTGGCGGTGGTGAAGGTGAGCGGCTGCGCGCGGAACGGCGGCGCGGGGGAGAAGGCCGCGGGCGCGGGGGGCGAGGGCGCCGCCGCCGGCTCCACGGGCCGGAAGCACTGCGCTTCGGGGTTGAACGCCCGGGTCACCTGTAACCAATAACGATTGAGTTGTAGCTTCAAGATTTCTTGGCTGCGTGACAGCGGTATGACATTGCCTTGGCTTTGTCTCAACGACGGGTTCATTTTCTTAATGTCAATTATCGTGAACGGTGCGAGCGAGAATTCTACCCGAGCATAGCTAAACACATTTAGTTGTACGTTGTACGTCTTGTACGTATGTAACATAAAATATCAAGTACGTAGGTACCTACAGGATACGTAATTAACTGTTGTGATTTACAACGCCACCTGACTCTTAATGCCCGTGCCAAATATCCGTTCGTTCACAGATCTTCAAATCTCGTGACTCGCTCGATAAAGGTAAAGAAATGAATTTACTACAGTAATACTAAGAACAGTCTCTTTCATCTGATTGTTCCGAGACGTAGACGCTAAAAACACGTATAACTTATGAACTTGGGTGTTGAGATTTAGAACACGAAATGCTTTGTTAATTTTAATTTTGTTTTTATTCAATCAATCCGTGACATTTTGAATTGTAAGTAGCGCTAATTGAGTTTCATATTTTTTTAAACGATCGGCAACGCAAGGCAACGAGCATACGAATCCTCTATAGTTGCAGACGTCAGTAGCTGTTTACCATCAGGCAGACCGTATGCTTGTTTGTTACCATTGAGTAAAATAGCCATGTTAATATAATAAACAAGGTTTACCTTACCATCAGGCAGACCCTATGTATGTTTGTTACCATTGAGTAAAATAGGGATTTAATGAATGAACAAGGTTTACCTTACCATCAGGCAGACCCTGTGTATGTTTGTTACCAATGTTACCATTGAGTAAAACAGCGATGTTAATGTCCAAATGAAAAAAAATATTTGTATAGCTCACCTCTCGGTCGGTCCGCTCGTCGGCCGCTCGCTCGTCGCTACTGAATAGCACCTTCACTGCCCCCTTCTCGCCGATGCGGTAGGATACTTCTCCTGAAACGAGCAAAAATGTACCGTGAATTCTAAGGATCCTTCAGGTTTTAGAGGACCTAATTAGGAGAGAACGGAACAATATCCATTTTAAATACAGAAAGGACCAGAAAGAGGTACCTACTTGTCAAGGGAAATGATTAGACTTATTAAAATTGCTTGCTGTTTTTATATTTTATCTACATAAGTCAAGTGCCTTGGGTGCACACTAGGGTGGGTCATTTTTCAAAAATTTCGATTTTCTGGAGGGCACAGTTACAAAACGGTGCCATTCGATGTTTGATTATCACTCTTATTTTTATTATATTTTTAATTTAAGTTTTTCTGCCTCCGGATTTGAGTATAAATTTTCCTAAAATGTATGGAGCTTCAAAAATATAGTTATTATTTTTGACTTTTTTTTCGTCTCTTTTGGCTCCGTAACTATAGAAAAGCTATTTCCAGGGAAACACAATACTCAAACATAGCTCATGTTGCAACAAAAAGTAAAAACATAGATATCAACTGTGCTCAGTACAAAATGTAGGTACTGAAGTTTCTATGAAATCTTTAAATTAGATCCGAAGGCAGAAAATTAATTCCGATGTCCAAATCATTTTGCACACTCTTTGTCGACCTAATCACGGAACTATTTACAACTATGCCCAGTAAAAAACAAATACTTTTTTTCTTTATACATCAGTGACCCACCCTAGTGCACACCTCATTTAATATGCGTTTAGACTTCAGGACGTGGTCCAAAGTGTTCGGCTCTACTCGCAATTGACTAAAATATTGATAAACCTGAAAGCTCAGGAGCTCTTACATTATTGAGATGAAAACAGAAAAGGTTTATTCGGCAGAATAAATAATTAAACGGCAGCAGGCACCAGAAAGATACATATAATTGGCTTTCTAATGTTTCATCTCAGCATGGAGCTGACGTAATGACTAGGGGAGACCAGGTATAAAAGTAACGCGGGATGAACGTAACAAATTCATTTAAAATTTTTCTACGACATCTATCCGAACGTCCTTCAGGGCATTAGATGCCATTTTGATTCCCCCCTAACCTCAGTTACACCCACGGTGCTGTGACGGCAGGTTATGCGTGTAGTGCTATGGTCCCAGAAAAATGCGTCAAAAGTAAGTTTTTAACGATTTTTTCAATCTTAGCTAGATTTTTCATGGTAAACGCTATAGCTTGCGTTTTGCATGGGTCTTGTAAAGGCACTAATCATTTACAATTTGAGGTTTGCAAATCAATGTTTTAATGATGTTTTTTATGTTTTTTTGCTACGTGTTTGTGGGATTCTGGAAATTCGTTACCCAGGGATGATTGAAACAACTTGTTACTTTCATCCCGATTTCCAAATTGGAAGCTCATTGGTACACCTATGTGCTAGCGTTTATTAATTTAACTCATATACTTAGTGCCTTTTTGTTGCAGAATGTCTAATATACACAAAATAACAACAGACAGAAGTCCACCAAAATAAAAGTTATAGCTTTAGCTGCAGTTGAGGTGATCCTTTTTTTAAATGTCCTACAGGGACGCAGCAAAGACGTACCAACTGGCTCACATCACTTTATATAGACATGTAAAGTAAAGGAAAGCTTTACTAGAAAGTTCAGAGGCACTACCCAAGGCAGGATTTGTTTCTGGAAACAAATATTCACTGTCAATGAGGAGAAAAACACATTTTTTTATCATATTAGGTACATTGTATGATTAGCTTAGTAGTATACTCAGAAATAAGGACAATGCAGGAAGCATTTAATTCCTTGGATTACACCTAAGCAATTGTTTATATGCCATTTAGAATAAGACAGAAAGTTGATTGCTCTCACGTCACTCATATATCCTATAGGTATAAATTAATTTCGTCTCAAATAATACCTAATGTTAATTACATTCATTCATTGTTAATGTTCGTCTTTGAGATAGTGATATTGTAAGACTGTTGATTACTTAAAAATACTAATTACACATAATTATATTGATTATTTTATAGTTATTTACTTTGTTTCTATTATCCCTATGCACTGTTACAACCAGCCCTGGGGGTAGGGATAATTGCAACAAATTCCATCCTTCACTGTGACCCATTTTTCTGTAAAACTATTCAATGTATGAAGTTTATTTTGGTACCAAAAGATACATGAAATATGTGTCTATTGCACATAAAGATGCAAAGTTTGACAACTGCTACCCAAAAAATATAAAAAATCTAAACCTGAAAACTGTTACGTTCATACCTGGTCTCCCCTACCACTGATCATTCCTTGGGACCATTAGGTAGATACACGGTTAATTAACTAAAGGAAGCTTCCTCCTTCCTCGATGGTGGAAGGCTTTGCTAAAATCCTCATTTTCCTCCTAGTCTGTACATGTAGAATTTCGTATAATAAGACCCTTTACGAGCAAATATGATGCGTGAAACTCTTCAACAGACTCTATATCTCGTTAATAATAAATCAGGGTAAAATTACTCTATTACAAAACCGCTTCAAGCTTGAAGGCACAACAATCAAAAGCAATGTAATCTAGACACAATTCAGCTCACTGATTGAACCTAGTTTTAAGCGGTAGGGGTCAAATAGTGCCTTGTTACGTTACGTCCGTTGACCTCGACTTATGTAACTAATAAACAACTGTTATTGAACCATGCTAACTCTACCTTATTCGGTTTCTAACCTTTCGATTCCCGATACATCAATGTCAGTGGCATTTAGCACTGAAGTTGTTGGTAATAATGTAACACTTAGCTCATGCCAACATTGTTTTTGAAGTTGAAACACGGTAAAGTTCGTTGATAATAATATCAGGGAGATAGATTATGTTGTCAACTGGTGATGGAAGACTTAATCTAGTTTAGTTTGGTAATTTGGCGACATTCAGAATCGTGGTATTTGACGGGCCAATAAATAAATAGCTACAAGTGGGGCTTCAAGAAATATGTACTTTCGTAGTTTGTTAAAATAAAATAACATGGACAATGGACTTGTCACGCCATTTTAGACAGTCCAATATTTTCAGAGATTTTTTGGGATATAATGCTGAATTAAGCATTGAATGAGAAGATTTCATATTACATAATATCTAAAGATTGGTAAGGGTGGCTGTTCAAAGACGATAACCTGATAATATTATTCATAACCCACTTATAAAATTGGCACGAATTCATATGGTAACAGAAACAACGCGGGTACCGTAGCCAACAATGCTATTCCGTATACCTTACATTATAATAACTGTAGCCAGGTTTACAAGGTCCCAAAACTGGCCTAGCTTTCATGGTTAAATCATCTCATTATAAGTTACGTACTGCGATGCTTTGGTATACCTACCTAGTTACCTACGCGGTAGCCCCCCTAGGTAGAGGTAAAGCTATACAGGGCGGAAATGAGTATCCCGACAACCTTGAACTTCTTTTGACATCAAAAATGCATTGGTAAAGTTTGTCTATATGTATACTCATGACCAACCTGTACTTGAGTATACGACAAACCAATTGAACTTTCCAGTGGGAATATTAGCAGTAAGTAGCAACTAGAAGTATTTACCTGGGTCAACCCAGACAGCCAGGTCCCTCGGCAAGTGCTCCAGAACGTCCCGCACAGGGACCCCCGACTCCCGCGCAGCCCGCTCCAGCACGGGGTCTAACGGACCCCCCGTCTTTAGGCACCGGAAGGCAGACCCTCTGCACGGCCGGTCCGGGTACCAGTGACCCCGGAACTTGTCTTTCAGCGCCTTTTCGAGCTCTTCGCCGAAGATGTTGACCCTCCGCCGCGGCAGTTTGTTGTACAGGTAGGATATGACGAAGTTGAGAGCGACTTGCACTTCAATATGCATTTTGAGGTCACTGTGGACAAGGAAAGACGCTGGTTAGAACATGTTACAGGGTAATTAAGATTGTCTCTGAGAATTTAAATGGTACACTGACCTAATACTATGTTGTGTACCTAGTGCTACCTAACTTGTTAAATTAACCTATGACGTAGGTAATATTTGACAAGTTATACGTTTCTAAGTTGAGGACATAGGTACCTACATTTAATGTTGGTTCCATTTCTTACATCCTTACAGTGATTCTGATTATCGCGCCGGTTCAGAGGCAGAACTATTTATTAAAACATCTTTTAGCAAATAGTTTTCTCCGTATTTGGCATAAAACACTATTTGCGAAATCAATTTCAGGGAAATAGTTGGTTCTGCCTTTAACTCAGCGATCGATAATGAAAAAGTTAGATAATAAATATGTCATAATCTCGTCTCTATATGAAAAGGTAAGTAGGTACATATACGTGTACGCAAGATACACACTTAACAGTACCTAAATAATTTTGTTTTGCCAGACCTACATCCAGTAGGTACTGTGGTTTATTTTATGTAGTGAGCTCCAGTCAGTAGGCGTTGGTAAATAATTTAATGTCTGATAAAATTAACTGTTTCGATCTATTTTCTCCAAATATCTAAATACGTATACTTTGTACTCCTGAACAGCAATCTCTTATTGTAGCAAATCATGTAGCCTGCAAACAAATACATTATTCGATTGAAATAGTTACAATATAAACAAAAGAAATATTTAAAACCGTATCTTTGTTACGTGTACGAAGTAATCGATAAAATCGTAATCGTGGCGAATCGATGAAATTGAACCGGACGATTACTCGGAACAGTTTCTGGGCGATTTGCGGATCTAATATTTAAATAGTGATTATTGGGTCGTTTCCTAGGATTTAGACCGCGGTAAAACACTGTTCCGTAAATAATACATGGATCGATGAGCTATACCTATGTAGACTGAATTGATGTCTTGCAGGCTATTTTTATAATATGCCATGCATTCGATCGATTCGTGGTAGGTTCTAGGTACAAAACAATATTAGATATTTAGGTCGTCGGTTAGTTCCAAAGTTTTGATAAAATATTGGTATTTATTTTGCTTATGTCAAAAATAAAACAAAAATAGAAAAAGTTTTAAACTGATTTTGCCAGCATAGATCGAAAGTATAATATTATAAATTCAATATAAATATTTCACGTAGTTGAAGTATTTTGGCTACACGTGATAATAGGTCATTAACCCGAATCGTCACGACAGAAAAAAAAATGTTGGCCCAAGTTTATTTCGTAAAATTAGTTTGACCTCGAACTGATGAACGCACGTTTAAAAATATAAAAGCGTTGAAAGAATCTATATTTACCTAGGATGTACGAATTTAATAGTATAATTATTAGTACATTACTGCAGACGCCGGAAAACCAACCTTAGCAGGCTGCACAGGTTGGATATAATAGTAATAAGGTATACAAAACCTACTATGTTTAGTTTCTAGGCGAAGCAAGTACCTATAACCTATAGTGCGGTTCTCAAACTTGCAAGCGAGCACTAGCCTGTTTTACATATCGAGTAAAACCTAGCTTGTAGTGGCCGTAACTGGCCTTCTACCGCGAAAATGTAAATTCGTAAATTTCGAGGATTTTTCTCTGTTACTCCAACGACGGTGTCATTAGGGTGAGAGAGACAAATCCTCGAAATTTGCGAATTGCAAAGTTCGCGGTAGGACCGCTGGAACCACGGTCATTTTATAATATTATTAGAATATAAATTATACCACTTTTCCAAAACATAAAACAAATCGTAAATTAACATTCATTTACACTGGTCAATAATATTAATTTTAATCAGAAAATTGGCAAAATTATATTTAGCGTTAATATTTAAACTAAACAGCGGTGACGCCGATACCGGCAAATTTAAGGCACTATATCACATAACACCTAGGCATGCCATTTTATATGGAGTTCCATTGCCAGTTCATCTCGCTAACGGCTACATTTTATGGCATACGTATACGTACCTACGTAGTTACGCTTACAATAAAAAACACCTACTCAAGATATTGGCGTTTTAGACGTTTTCAGTATAAAGACTTGCGACTAGTGACGTTGTCTTTTAACATAAATATAATATTTTTAATATTAGATGACATATACCAAAGAAAAAATACCGAAGTTAACTCACCGGAGGTGGGATTTTATTGAACCCAGCCACAAAGCTGAGGTTTTCGGGCTGATGCCTAAACCACTCGGCCACTCCAGCTTATCGAACACCAGTAGCACGTATTGCTTGTCTCTTAGAGTATGGTCAAAGGCGCCTAGCCTTATAATAGATTGCATATACCCGAGAAATTCGACAGGTATCATTCATTTACATAATAGTGATACCACTTAAAAAAATACAAATCAATAAATTCATTTCATTCATCATTTCATCATTATCAGCCTATGATAGTCCACTGCTGGACGTAGGCCTCTCCTATTAACTATGCGTATAGACGCATTAGGAGGTAAATGCCTATAATCGCCACGCTGGGCAAGCGGATTGGCGATCGCAGTAATGTGTCCACTATGATGACGCTGCTGCCCATCCACCATGAATCTTTTATCAAATAATGGTCAGTGACACTTCACTCCCTTAGTCGACTCTTACGACACCTGCAGAAGGAGTTGGGGTGGTGACAAATGTATTCTTACTGCCGATGTCGTCACCACACGGCTTGAAAAATTCAACAACACAATTCTAATACAACAGTTTATGCTAAAGTACAATATTGAAAACGCCCTGAAATTTGGGCTATCTACGCAAAAAATGTTTAATATCAGTAATACTGGTCTAGCGTAGTGCGAAGCTAACATGTTCCAACGGTTACGACAGTAACAAAAATTCAAATAATCCCACCAAGTGTTCCATTAAACGCGATAGAAGCAAGATGTAGCCTCCACGGCCATCTCGAAAAATCACCTACATCGCATAACTTCAGTGGTAGTCGTAATAAGTTTAGCTCTGCTTAAAGTTACGGCCAGTACGGACACTATATTTTGGTCAAGACCTGAAGTTACGACCTCCGCGATGTAAGGCTAACTTTTGTTACTTATATTCCATTTTATGGAAGTTTCCGAAGATCAGTTTCGATTTTGTGGCATAAGGTAAGCCATTTGGTATGTTTCAGTATAACATTACCTACCTTGAAATACTACTCCTTTAATATGAGTAGTTCGCAAAGACCTACAACTTGAGAGATTTTAATTGTCTGTCTCCTGTATGTCCTGTAGGTACTATATGTCTATCACACGCCATGTATTTTCTATGCTAGAAACAAATGGACGCGTTCTTTTTGGCAATACTTCTCAAATCAAACTATGCCTACATTCTAAGAGCAACACTCTACATTCGAAATAATTTAATTTAACCGTAGAACAAACAAATCGTACTTACTCATTAATGTACTTTCAATATTGTGTGTATTGTATTCTTGAGTAAGAACATAATGATGATTCTCTTAACTTCTCCAATAGCACCATAAACTTTAATTATTATACACATCACGTCATCATCCTACTCTCTTATTTCTCTCCTATGCATGTATGGTGCTAAAAGCTCATAATCGCCACGCTGGGCAAGCAGATTGGCGATCGCAGCAGTGTGTCCACTATGATGACGCTGCTGCCCATCATTAATCTAATGTGACACTTCGATCCCTTAATCGACACTTACAACACCCACGGGAAGAGTTGGGGTAATTACAAATGTATTCTCACTAGCGTCACTAGTTCACTACACGGTTCAATTTAATTACATTACCAATAAAATGTTACGTTACATTTGCGTCACACTTTATCAAATACAAAATTAGTCACACAGAAACTACGCAAATTGCGATAACTTCGCACTCGGCCAAATAGCCGCATCTGTGGGATTAGTTGGGGACAACCCGTCACGAGGCGTTTTACGCCACTAAACTATATTCGACACGTGATCGCGTAGGCGAACACTCGAGAAACGCTTTAGAGAAATTAGTTGTCCTTGGAGAAAAGCGTTTATAATGGGACAAATGTTCCGTTTTTAAACTAGTGGAAACTATTTTTGAATGAATAATAGGTAGTGCTCATTATTTATAACATTTTCTCATTACTTTTTATGGATTAACTTACTTTATTTATAAACATAATTAGTAGTTAGTGCTGGATATGTCTGCTTCGTCGTCAAACGCTGACAATTTCGCTGCGGGTTAGAATTTGTGGCGTGTATACACATGCTGATAGCCCGAATTATAGCGATCTCTTTAATTATTGGTGTATGTATGATATTAGGGAGAATGGTAAATAAATTGAAACATGTGGCTTACTAAAACGTAATTTAATATTTTTAGTTATGTCATTTCACAGTCTGGACTATGGTCATCGTCATCAATTATTTGTCAAAAACAACACAACGCAACGCTACTGTATTTTAGTTTAAGCTTTAATATATTCTTAAATACAGAATAAGCTGATCCTTTAAAGAGCATAAAATATTTCTCATTCCGTCCGAGCTGTCCTTTAGCAACGAAAGCTTAAACTTTATAAGCCGGATTACCGCTCTCGACTCCAAAACAAGGTGCCTAATTCAATTATTAACCATCCCCGGTAACATCGTAAATTCAACATGATCGCTTTATATTTACCGCCATTCGTATTTCAGCCCCAGGCTTTGATTCTCACAGCTCTGGCGCAAACGAGTCAAGCTCGTCAGAACCAATTTTGCTTTTCCATGTTTCGAGTCATCGGCCATTGCCGATTCTGATACGAGAAAGGAAATGTCCCATTTTCCGCTTCGGTACCTACATCCCATTTTTCGCTTCGGTAACATTACATTTTTGTACATATTTTTGCTTAGTGGCCTTTTGAAAAAGTAGAAAATTATCGACATTGTAAAGTTTGATAGGAAGGTACTATCTACTTATAAGTTTAAAACATTGGCAATAGGCGCAACGAGGGTGATTTTTAACCGACTTAAAAATAAGGACTAGGTTCTCGATTCGACTGTATGATTTTCTATCTTTGTTACCTTAGAACTTCCGACTGGGTGCTGGTTGGTCCCATTTTAATTTGGTTCAGTTCTGGCAATGGCATCCACGAGGAAACCATATTATGTATGAGTCTTAAATTTGCATTAAGCATATGCACGACAAATGGACGAATAACACAATATCACACCAACCGATTTCGATAATTCTTTTTTTAATCTACTTCATAACAAACCAAGATGGCCTCGTTGGTACCAAGTCGGGGTTTGATGATGGGATCTTCGAGAAATCGGTTAAATTCAGTTTCTTAAATTTTATTTTGGCGATTATTGTTGTTTAGGGTACTCTAATCTAACCACTCAGTAGCTGCGCGTTCGTCGGAAAACACACTGATGTTTCGCCAATGCATTTGACTCGATTTGCAATAGGAATAGCTTGCCAGCTCGAGTATTCGTTTCGTTCGACTCTCAAGTTATTTCTTTAAAACGTGACCGCCGTTTCTATGAGCTGGATCTAGACAGATGTAGACTGTAGTGTGAAGCTGCTGCAGGAATTTTAAATTAATTCCTTTGGTGAGGCGGCAGACTAGTAGATATGCTGTAATGTTGGTAACACTGAGGCGAGATAAGGGATAAGTAAAGAGTTTGACCGGCATAACTTTGCACAAGCATTTTTTCGATATTATTTACATGACAAAGTTATGGTGGTACGATTTTTTTTAATGAGTGTTAAAGATTTATGGTAAAGTGTATAATATATGTTCGTTTTAAATCTGCGTGCTATGTGATTACGATGAAGAGGAGTGTAGTTTTACGCAAATGTAGTTAGCTAACGATTAGGTACTTATTTGTCGTTTGCAGTTTTGGAATCATATAATCCATGAATTCGATAAAATCCGTAAAGGACAAAAACATTCAACGAAACATTTTTTGGATAGGTACGAATCTGTCTATTTGTACAATACTGACTTAATAACAAAATTGTCCATATTTTCTTAATAAAGAAAAAAAACAGTGTTGAACTGGAAAAACATGAACGCCCTAAAAAAATATCCGCAATAAAATCCGCGTTTCTATATTTCTAGATACGAAAACACAAATATTTGCCACCGAAAAGTGTTTGTTAGATAGGTAGATATGAAACCAAAAGTCAAACGAAATAAAAATATACAAGTTTTTGTATTGCGAGAAAGAATACCGTAAAAACACCCTATTATGGTCCAAAATTTCAAGTCCCTTACTATTAGTATTAGCTTTGTCAAGGTTTTATTATCATTAACGAGGAACTTTGACGTATGAACAGTACAATTAATACAACAATTACACCTAATTGGAGATATTCGATTTAGTGTTGGACCATTGCATAGTTACATATTCGGTATCTACCACGCTGGCTCTTTGCAAAATGTCTGCATTACGTATATATTCAAAAATACATCTAAGACAATCAAATAGGTATGCTATTTTACACTCCGTGTGAATGAGATAAGTCTATGTTGTTTTCTGATAAGGGAATCCTTGGAAGCTGCGCAACCGTTATCAGATAAGGTTAAGGGTTTGAAATAAATGGAGGGACCTAGACCCTTTCGAGGGGTCCTTTTGGAATTGAAGTCAAGATAGCTCTTTGTTTAAATAAGACTGGCTTTATTGCTGAAGGTCTGAAGCGTCGGAATTGTAACGGTTGTTTGTACGGAGATCTCAAGAGCATCTATATATTCGAGCGGATTGTCCGAGAACATATAGCGTCGCTATAGTTATACAACCTCGTATCTACAATCAATTCACGAAACTATTACCTTTCTTTCACTCTGAATACGGGTATCTTCCTACTTAGCTGGAGGTCTCGGCATCAAATCCTGGTGAGGTCATAATAATTTTAGGGTCGGAACTATGGGTGCAAAACTTTAACAAAACTTGTCAAGTTACATCCATAAATATACATAATATATCTATACACCCATACATTGTAAGTTAAAGATTCCGAGATACGGAATAAAATTGGATACAGATTATTCAATAATATTTGTATTTTTCTTGGCTAAAGTGTTCCCATATGTCAATTTTAAAGTTTTGCACCCATAGTTTCGACACCTAATAATAATAATGTATATCGTCCTATTACTGTCAGCTTGCACCATACTACAGGTAAATTCATCAAAGCTGGCACGAATGGAAGGAATGAAATGAATGCCATAATCTATCATTATGTGTAGGTATCCGGACCGCGCTATACGTACAAACCTGTATCTACTGTCATTTTGACATCCATACATAGATAATTTCTGTCACATACTCGATCCATTCGTGCCAGCTTTGGTGAACTCACTTGTACCTATGTACACGTACATATTATACCAACTACGCTACGTACACGTACCTATTATGTTATTCGATAATGAATTTAATTATCATGATAATTAAATTGATTCTGCCAAAACCTGATTTGTGCAGATAACTGGTATTTGCAGTAATAGGACGATATATCTGTAATTAGCTCGGATATTTGTACCTTATGGATGGTTGTATGTAAATGTAAGGGCATGTCAGTACTAGAGCGGCTACCATGATATCTTGAATGCGATTCAGTTTAGGTTCTACTTGTTATTTTTTGACAGTTATTCTATGGCACTGATACATCGCGATTCAGATTAGGTCCTAAAGTAAATCGCATTAGCAGATCGTGTTAGCCCTCCAGGGTGCTTAGACAAGTTGCCATTCGCTAACGCTTAATCGTCAATCGTAAACGAAAGGCAGCTAACTGTCTTTGTCGCACTAATACGAAAGAGTGACAGATAGGGAAAACTACGATACGCTACTAAGCGTTAGAGTTTGGCAACTTGGCTAAGCATCCAGGTACCTATAAACCTACACATTTACAGTTGAGTCTAAACCTACGGAACAAATTTAATACAGTTTCTAAATTCAGCCGTGAAGCTAAATTAAATCTCCGTTACTAAGCAGAATTTCATAACGTTATCTTTACACGTGTCGAACTTAACGTTTGTGCGTGAAACGTGTTAGCCTGAAACCTTCATGTACCTACGTACAAGCAATTTCGTTTTTATAGGCATACGCGGGTACATGGTTTAATCAATTTTCAGTCGGTAAGGGCTGCAACATGAGTTGGAAATAATGAAACGTACCCAATTCGTAATTCTGAGAAAATCTTATGGAGATTCTCATGACATCGAGAATTGATAAAATTTTATTATCAGTCAGAATAGTTTTTATTTTAACGAGTTAAGAAATTATTGGCGACTGACTGGGTCGTGTCCTTTTTATAGCCAAGTGGGTATATTTTAATGGCACAATTTTAATACTTTGCGGGACAGTAGCAACGGCTATAGGCGTTCGCGATGTAGGCTTAACGATGGTTAATTTTATTGAAAGTAGTTTCCATGAATGTGTTAAATTATTTGTGTTCTTGTTTGACAGTTTCTTTTCAAATCCTTTAGTCACAATATTTTTTTATGATGTTTTAATACAACATTAAGTGTCATTAAGGCTACGATTACACGTTTATTTAAAATCAACTCTTCCTTATGCGAAAACTCTAAATAAGGCAGTAAAGCCGGAATCTAGCAAGTCTTCTTGCAAGATATGTAAGCATACATAAGTCAATTAAAAGATTTTTAAAAAGAGCGATTATCTTACTATTCCTTATTTTATTCTGATTAGATTAAAATCAACACTTCCTTATGCGAAAACCCTAAATAAGGCGGTAATCCCGATATCTAACCTTGCGATTTCTGATTTAAAGTAATCGTAAACTTAACCCGTTAAATGATGCGTCATTATGCCTATGGTGTAATATGTGACAACCCTAATCCATCTAGTTACGCGTATGCACGGCGCCCTCTATGCTTTACGACTAACGTTAGCGTTTATGCGTCGTATTAAAGATGCATAAAGAAAACTGGCAATCTATACAGCGTAACAACAATTATTTGTTGCAAGATTTGTAAACATACCTATGAAAGTGTTTTCAACAGCCTGTGAAAATGAGCGATTATTGAGCCCGCCTTTAGGCCTCACTACTCGCTCAGCGCTTGATAATGGAGACCTAGGGCCTATTTCTCGTACATTACAAGTTCACAAGTCTACAAGTTTACATATAAAACTCAATTTCACAAGTGTGTTTTAATTCTGTTTCTCTAACAAATGATTCTACAAGTGCTACATGGAGGTAGCACTTGTAGTAATCATAGAGTAAAAAAGAGGTTTATTTACTAAGCAAAGTGGAAACGAAATGGCCATTATAAATGTTATGTTAATGTCATTGTCACTCATGTGCATCATAATCTTCATAAGAAGAAAATACGTCCTTTTAAAATTTAAGTGACAATATATGTCATCTACTATTCTTCAATAAAATGGCCGACTTGTGTCTGGCATGTGTCAGGGGAATGTATGTAGTGTATAAAATACAAGTAGTTATGAATAGCGTTTCTTAAAAATATTAATCACAAGTGTAAAATCAACGTCAGTTTCGTCAGTCACTCTTAGAATGTTTACAAGCCCTAGGGTGTCCGTATTTTTATATGATAAGGTGAATTCGTTAATAAATTACGCTAACCTTTAATAATATATTGTTTTGTTTTTGTGAAATAGCTCAAATTGTATTCTTAAATATTTTTTTGAGTTAATAATGACATCGTGATTTACACGAAAGAATGCAAAATCAATACAAGTAGTAATAATGATGTCTAAATGCTACACGTACGTATGTATATTAAAATGGTCGAAATTAGAATTGAAATGCCCGATAATCATAGCAATAAATAGCTTAAATATTAATTTTTATTTTACTAAAGACATCTAGCGACCAATAGAATAATCAAATTGGCGGCGAGTAGGTGAACTAGAATCGTCAAATTCTTCGCATAACGCTTATGTCTATGGTTTTAAAACTGTGTATGCGGTCCTAGTACAACTGGTGATTGACAGTAGCTCGCGGCCTTCATAGGGCTACCCGTCTCTTTTTTATCAAAACAATCAATAAGGGACTAGTAGCCCGTGAGAAGAGCGCGTGTTGGTGTTGCGCATAAGATATTATGCTAGCCTGATGCCTTCGTTACTCTAAAATATCTATCAGTCTCAATTACTATGTATTTCTATCCTGTATGTATATGCCCCCGCAGCACCACAACGTGATAAAGCTTACAACGAAAAGAGAGGCATAGATTTTGGAACTATGTACTCTTACGGTTTTATAAGCATGCTGTACTTAGATTTGTATTTTTATTGGTTTATGTCAAATATTTAACACTATAAAATAACCCCTTCATTTATCGATGAATAATGGATTTATAATAAATCAAACTTTTCGCATTAAGTGACAATTACACTTCGTCGTTGTTCGTCTAATACATCATGCGTCGTTACTAAGCAACATACTTTGCTTTAGGTGCACGGCTCAGTGTAATTCCCGCATTAAAGTGGTTTGATTTCCATATAAGTACGGTTAGCACATGATTGGTGCGACAATATGTCGCTGCGAGATAGACTATCCGTCCCTTTTATTAATAATAGTAAGTAAAAGACGGGAAATCTATCTCGCAGCGACATACTGTCGCTCCGAACATGTGCTAAGCGTAAAGAATTGCTTGTGGTTTAGCAAGCCGTAACGTATTACCACATTATAAAAATATGCGAATATTCTCTAATATATATGGCAATCGAACAACCTTAATGTTTTATAGTTATAGTAAATGAAACAATTAGGACCTTTTTAACAATTTTATTTTATTACAATTACAATAGTATTTTTCATAGTATAAGCTTTGGAGTATCCCATACAAAATATTAAAATATTCTCATAACTCCACCTACTCCAATGAGGTGAATCAGTGGCCCTAGCACATCTTGTGCTTAACAGCAACTTGCACCTACCAGATTCTTTTCGATTGCATAGATTAAAAGGAGATGTGTATCTGTAAGTTGATGTCAAATACAAGATATTCTAGCCCCCCAGTGATCTCCGCCATGAGACACAGTGGCCTTAGCACATCTTGTGTATGAAAGCAACACGCAGCTAGCCATCTCTTTTCGATTATACTGATTAACAAGAGACTGGTAGCCGCGAAAAAGCAGCGTGCTACTGTTAAACACAAGATATGCTAGCCTCCAGACTTATGAATCTATTTAGTCAATCATTTAATTTTCTTAATTTGCATTCATATACCAACTATACATAGTATAGGTAGGTGGGTGAATATCCGAGCGTTTCAACCGCTTAATTTTGGTGGCAACATTCTTGCCGAAGTTTCTATTGGTTACAATGTGCTACTTATCATGTCATTTGAAGGAGGAACGGTACCTTATACTAAATGAAATGACGAAGTATAACATTGAGACGTTTAGAAACTTCGGCAAAAATGATGCCACCAAAATTAGGCGGTTGAAACGCTCAGATATTACCAATTTAATTAACAACTTGACGCTGGTGTATATAGTTCGTATTTAAAAAATCGGTTTGTTCGACTTATCGGGTTTCACTACGCAACCCTCGTAATGGTCAAGGACCCTATTGGATTCCAATAGTGTCTTTGACTATAAGTGATTCCGTACATGTGGAACCGTGTACATTATTATGAATATTCCTTTTTATTTAAAGTAAGAGTTATGCATTGTTTCCCGACATAAACTTTAGAACCGTAGGTATCCTATATATTCTTAGGACTACGTTTGAAGTGTCCATTACTAGTACTTCTCAACTAAAAGTTTCCAACACTTGCACCAGTGACCATTAAGTTATCATTCAATATACGGTTAACTTAGCAGATAATTTTTTCATGCGGATACCTACTATAGCATTAGCGGTTTACTTGTACCTAAGTTATGTTATGATAATCAAAGAATAAAGTAATATTGATAATGAATTATTAAGTACCTACTTAATAATTCATTATCAATATTACTGTTTCCTATATCCTATATACCTATATAGTAGGGTGGACCGATTTTTTTATTTTCGGGTAATCATAAAATAATCTTTACGAATCGATACTATGCGGCTAGAAAAACAAAAAATATTATGACCATTTTTGGATATTTTATCATTATGGACCCCTTATAGAAGCCCGAAGATCGGCCTTATTTTTAAGGTTTTTTTAAGAAAACTCGGATGAGCAAGGATATTTTCTGTTTTAATTTTATGGATAAACAAAATAAGATTGTTTTTCATAAATTTAAGGTTTGTGTGATTTAATTATATGATAATTGTTCGCAGTACCTCCAAAAAATAATTTTCAACTTTGAGGCTCTTGGGGCAGTACTTCCCGAATGATTATCGTAAAAAGATATATTGTCGAAAAAGTTACTTTTTAGACAGGTTATTCCTATAGGGCCGCGTTTCAGAAAATAATGAAAAAAAATTTTTGTCCATGAATACATTGAAGTATGAAAAAAATTTTTTTTTTCGGATTTTTGGAACCGTGGGCCAATAGAATGATAGTCGTAAAAAGTAACATTCTGTAACAATATACCTTTTTCCAATATTCATTTGGTAAGTACTGCCCCAAGAGCCTCAAAGTTGAAAAACAGTTTTCGCCGATACTGGTTATAATTTTCATATAATTAAATTGTGCAAATTCTACATTTATGACAAATAATGTTATTTTGTTTCTACATAAAAATAAACCCGAAAATATCCACGAACTACTGACTTTTCTTAAAAAAACCTTAAAAATAGAGTCAATTTTTGGGCCTATAAACGAAGTACAAAATAAAAGTAAATCCAAAAATGATCATAATATTTTTTATTTCTCTAGCCACGAAGTATCGATCTATAAAGATTATTTTATGAATTTCCAAAAATAAAAAAATCGATCCACCCTACTATATAGGATAATATAGGAAACAGGTACGAGTACTCCTTGGTGTTTGGCAATCGGTACAATTTATAAATACATACATACAAATATATATACGGCACACGCCTGATAAATATCGATGATCTTTATCAATTGAGCTCAGCAGGCTGCTCCAGATGCTTGAAGATGCTAGCGATGCTCATACCCATTCATTTTTTGATCAGACTCTTGAAATGAAATAGCGTACGAGTACAACTTATTTTGGAAGCGTTTATCCTGTTACTGATTGCTATTTCCCAGATAATCAATGAACATGAATAATAATAAGCAGGCCGTGACTTATATACCGGTATTTGGCGTCGAACCTGATACTTACCTCGGAATCTTCCGTATTCTGCTGCTCTACCTTAATTACTTACATATGTACTTCCTCCAATACTCCTTTTACCTGCGAAGTTATAAGTTTTTAAGCGTGTAAGCGAGTCCTAGTTTTGTATTTCATAAATCCTACTGAATGTTGTTATACTCGTACATGTCATAGACACATTGTTAGCGTGATTGTTTCATCGACGGCTTATAAGCTTATAAGCTTATAAGCTTATAAGCTTATAAGCTTATAACCCTATTTAGGTACACATTACACACATTGTATAACAAAGCTAATTTACAAAAATATATTGACGTATGAAATTGTTAGTTAAAATAATGATTAGGAACAAGACCGCCCAACGTCTTCCGTTGTTTGCCTCAGTATTTTTATGGGTCGTCTAAAGCCACCAAAGCCACATCCATCCTTCCGAAACCTCTCGAAGAGTGCTTCGAAGTCTGGCGACGGCTTACTGCCTGCGTTACATACGTATAACGGAAACAACGCAAAGACTGAAAAGCGATGCCGAGGCTACTAGGATGGAACCTTGCGGGTGTTGGGCGCCGATAATCATATCGATAATACACATATTCCATAATACTCGCCGCAGCATGACGGCGGTAAGAATACATTTCTCACCATCCCAACTCTTCCTGTGCGTATCGTAAACGTCGACTACATTATATAAAGTGTCACGACGACGGATTTATTGATGATGATGTGTCCATCATCATAGTGGGCACACAACTGAGATCGCCGACCCGCTGGCCTAGCATGGCGATTAAGTATGGGCATTTACCTCCTACTACGTCCTGCGTAGGTATAAGTAATAGAAGTGACTTTTGCCCAGTGATAGGCTGATGTAGTCTGATGATGATGAATACACGTATTCCTCATAGATTGCCACATGATTTAGTCACGTTTTATGTAGCATTTAATACATATAGTCTTGTCCTTAATAATCTTAAAATACACATACCTAAGCCACAACTTGCTGGGTATGAAAAAAGTGGTGGTAAGAAATGACAACTCTGAATTTTCTTAATTTACGTGTACGGAAAATAGTTGCTTAAGTTTTACCTCTATTAAACAAAAACCATTTCAATATAATATGATAAGACTTGACAGACAAATAATAACATAGACAATCCGATGGAAACTTCAAAGGTCCCTTATTGACGGATTTTATATTTACATAGAATAAATAGTAATGTATTCATATAATTATATGCTCTTACACACTTTAACACTACTAAAAGCAGAGCCGACTTACAACATAATTACGTACCTAAATATTGGCCGGCCAGTCAGAGCCGCCATAGTCGTCTGTTTCTGTCTACGTGTGAAAGAAAGAGATGTTACATAATTGTTGACTTATGCAATATAATATTCAAATGTTTACTATTTCTACTATATACTAATGTACTTAATTGTATAAATAATTACCGTATCGAAATAATCTTCACTTGAACACCAAGAACAACTAAACGTGTCACTAGGTGCTTGCAACGTTAAGAACACCTTTAGGTGCCATGATGTCACCTGTCAAAGCGATTCTCACACTTTTACGTATGGCTTAGGTACATTTGCTCGATTGGGTTCGAACTTTTGGTGTATTTTTTAGCCCTATCTTGTGTAAGATGTAAGGCGTTCAAAGGTAACATGACACCATGAAGCTAACGCTACTCAGGTAATTCAGCTCAAAAGGCACGAACCAAATACGAAGCCGAAGAATCACTAAATTATATTCATAATCTGTAATACCTATTCATTTTATTACATATAACTTAAATATTCAAGAAAACAACAGAAAACGGAATATGTGATTCTCTTAAATATGAAAAAGTAGTAGGTACCTAGTTATAATATATTATACAATAATGTCTGTTTCAATCTTTAACCACAAGAATTAAACCGGCTCCGTTGTAATTATGATCCCAAAAGGCTACAAGATTATACGGAAATGAAATAAGGTTAACATAAATGTATCATATTTTGTGATTGTTCCGTTGTCATCAGCAGTTCCACGTTTGTTATATTATATTACACTATGACAAACAAGTAACCTGATGGTAAACAGCTACTGCAGCTTATAAACGTGGGCACAGTGATGTCACATACGTTTTGCCGACCCTATGTCTCTATGTCGATAGCAAAAGTCGACAGAAGTCTCGGTGGGCCCCCCATTGAATGCCCGTAGAGTTTTGGTTATGTTACGCAGCAGGAAACCATCACCATTAATAGATAGAGAATGTTAATTTGACTTTAGTTGTCTGTAAGGTATTCATCTCCCACCTCTTTACCCTTCACTTGATAAAAATATAATATTTATATGAATACGCTTGATATGTACATGAACGTACTAAACATCTATGTAAACGTGGATTTCAAGAATGAACGCAATTTCTCAATACTTGAGGAACTTAACTGATTAAAAATCCGTTTAGAAGTTCCCAAAATTCTAGGATTTCCCAACGACCCCGCCATCGGAAATAGTCTCTGACAAAAATCCTGTATTGCTTATTAGTTGCTTAAATTAATGTAAGATCGTCATATAGCGCACCTTCTACGAGTAAATACTTAAATATTGTCAGCTCATGCACCTACGGGCGACTTCCTTTACTGCTGATAGTCTGCTATTGACACTGGAAACTCTACTTGTCAGCATCCATAACCTAGCTAGCATTGACTATGCCTACGAAACTGGAGGTTAAAGATTCGAATCCCGGCGAAGACGAATATTTGTTCCTTGGTCATGGTTGTTTTCTTGTTATTTCAATATAAGTATATCTTCCTATTTCAGTACCTATAGTATATACAGTGTAGAAATTAAACTCAGGCCCTGGAGGAAAACTACTTTAAATCCTTAAGCTAGCTAATTTTACTTAAAGGAGACATTCCTTTATTCCGCCGTGTGGTGACGGCAGTAAGAATACATTTGTCACAACCCCAACTCCTCCTGCGGGTGTCGTAAGAGTCGACTAAGGGATTGAAGTGTCACTGACCATTTTACAAGATTGATGATGGGCAGCAGCGTCATCATAGTGGACACATTACTGCGATTGCCAATCCGCTTGCCCAGCGTGGCGATTATGGGCATTTACCTCCTAATGCGTCTATACGCATAGTTAATAGGAGAGGCCTACGTCCAGCAGTCGACTAACATAGGCTGATGATGATGATGATGATGATGTATATTGTACCTATCTATTATAGAAATATGTCGTCTATCCACACCACACACACACACAATATCGTCACGCATTCGCACAATCTAAGCCTTATTTATTACTTTGGGCCTATCGACTTGTAAAATATTGGTGTAAGTAAATAACATAATCCACATCTATGACAGCCGCAAACGAAATGCGTGTACCAAGTTCTGAGAGTCCCCTTGGTCTTCATCTTCAGTTTCTTCGATTTCTGACAGAAACGTTATTTAAATAAATACAAAATTCGCCATGGACAGGACATGCTTAAGAAACTTCAAAAGATCGCTTGATTTCTCCAAAATGCTAATTAGATCCTGACTTGATTGTTTAACCAATTAAAAAGTATTTTAAATAAAAAATATGTACATATATTCAGCACAGTTACTTCGCTATCGGAAAATTGGCTTTTATTGAATTTTCACCCCTTTGTTAATATACCTACAGCTATAGCTACTCTTGAACATTTCCCCCAGTTCTATAAATACATATAATAGTTACCATAACCACTACGTTTTTCAATTACATTTTCCTCTAGCCTGAAAGTGACTTGCCGCCAAAAGCTCGAATAATGAATAACGAATTAATAACTAATTTCCTAGTGGGAGAATCACTTTGACATCATACGTCATGACAAAACAGATTCTGGGTGAAGACACGACAAGACAATACGCCTCGGAGCTCTTCTAGGTGGACTTGACTTCCCTGCAAACACAACAGAAACGAATAGAAGATAAATAAAATTATTTATTTGTACCCGTACACAATATAGAGATCTCTTTTCTCTTACGATTTTCTAAGATAAAACTAAAAATATGCGCGAATCGACAATGGTTTCCCTTGTAATAAAATTAAATGTGAAACGATCGTTTATTTATCAATGGTAAAAGATAGCACTTGTATACTTTTGTTGTAGACATTAATTACATGACGGCTTCCATAATTTAGTCGATAATCAGTAGTCACCCTGCTTGCGAAGCGAGGTTCGAATCCCGGAGGGTGCATCTCTTCGCGTAAGTAGTATTTATAACAAAAATATTGGTTCCTCAGTCATGGTTCTTTTCTACGTATTTAAGTATCTAATACATATATACCAAATATACATATCCTCCTTTAATTAGTACACAAAACCCAAGCCTTAATGGAGCTTACCGTGAAACTCTGTAGATTTGTGTATGAATGCTTTATGACGTTCATTTATATTTTGACTATTTTACGCAGTAGGTATGAAAACTATTTTACACTATACTTCTTAGGTACTCACATTTACCTGTGGTTATACTTTCGTAAGATACCTTAACGAAATATTTAGATTAAAAAAGGCAAGTTGCCTTGATGCATATTTATAGAACACACAGATTGATGCATTATATAGTACATTTTTGTTTACATTACTTACGAGTACATACTATTTCATAGAATCTTATATTCAAAGCTAATCTAAGCACGGACACCGTTTACCAATTTTTCAATACCAAGGATGTATACCTACCACCTTTCCTGGAGGAGCTATTCTTCATCATAATTAAAGTTCTTGACGAAGTATTCCACTGTCCGTTTCATATCTATCTCATCTTGCCTTGAATGTAGTTCACCATTGTTGACTGATTAATTGCATTTGCTCTTCGATGTGCATGTAAAAAGTAAATAATATATTAGTAACTTAAGAATTTTAAGTGACTGGCCAGGTGGCCAGATATAGCACAGAACCGGGATGAATAGAAGAAGAGGGGGGAGGCCTTTGCCCAGCAATGGGACAGAATGGGCTTATAATAATAATAATAATCGGGGGCAGCTTGTGGCGAGCTGACGGTGAGTGGCGACACCGCGGACCCCTATTCCAGAGGGCCCTTTTATATGGCCCTCGCCTCTGTGCTTGCCTTGACCGGCCGGCCAGAGTGGATTCGCAAGAGCGGGACCTATGCTCCAGGTTGGAAGTGTAAAATGTCATAACGCCGGCGGCCCTTGAACGGATTACCGGGATCTGGCTACCGCAGTCTCACCTCTCGACAACCTCAAAGCCGCTCTGAAATGTTGCGCTATTGTCGCACTGTGCGTGCGGCCGTTTGTAGGGCCCACTAAATAGTTGGCGAGTCACCACCTGCCTTTTTACAATTTTGAGACTGATTGTCACGGCAGGTGTCCGCTAGTCTCCTCCCATAACCCAGTATCCAGTCCATCCATTATACCAACCATAGCCCGAGACCTTAGTTTCCATCGCAGTCACAGTGCTGCACTGCAATAGTCTTTGCACCTGGCGGGGACCATCTCCGGACGTATCATATTGTGCGCTCGGGGATGGTATCCGCCACGTGTATCCCTTGCTTTTAGATTATTTGTCTTAAAAGGCCTCTGCGCTGTTGGCTTCGGCCCCACGTATGCCTCCCAAAGGTCCGAGACCCCATGGTCCCGAGATAAGGTAAAGACGAACAATAATAATAATAATAACTTAAGACTAGGTTGATTTATACATATATACTAGACTATACTTGACTTGAGTAATATAAAATTATACAAATTGATCGCCATTTTAAATGGTAAATGCCCTTTACTATTGCAATAATTGAAACATAAATACATTGTCATTATGGTCATTGTAGAAGATGCGTGATAAGTAGTATAATAATCACAGCGACATTACTCAAATGACTCATCATAAAAACAATCAAAATCTAGTAACTTTGTTCAAGTAAGTAGGTACCTATGAATATATGTATAGGTTACCTGTAAATTATTGTATTATTGGAAATGGGGAAGTTTATAAGAGATTTCAAAAGAATTAAGATACTTTCAAATAACGATATTTCGTTCACGAGTCCTTTAAAATTAATTAGAAACCGCTTCGGTATGGACAGACGGACGGACCAGCACATAGGTACTATAACATAATATATGCATAGATATGTATTTTTAGAACTAGGAAAAGGACGGATGTATGACATTGATGGCATAAAATCATACCTATCTAGTACCAAACACTGCTTAGCATATTAGGACTACTAAAATTACAGGTTTCGGGTTTACGGCAAATGTGCCTTGCCTACAACGCTCAAGAAAATGATGATGCATTGACCGTAAATTGGTACTTCTACTTCGTTTTTGGTATAGTAACTTAAATTGAAAATTCATACTATATCATAAATTAAACGGTGTTAGATTTATGTGTAACAATATTCTACTCTGTAATACCTAGTAATATTGCCTGAGAAGCTGGAGGTTTATAGTGTTAAATCAAATAAAGTACCTATACACATACATTGGCCGTCTGGTTATGGCAGTAAGAATACATTTGTCACCACCTTAACTCCTCCTGTGTGTATCGTAAGAGTCGACTAAGGGATTGAAGTGTCACTGACCTTTATTTTATAAAAAATTGATGATGGGCAGCAGCGTCATCATAGTGGACACATTCCTGCGATCGCCAATCCGCTTGCCCAGCGTGGCAATTATGGGCATTTGTCTCCTAGTGCGTTTATACGCATAGTTAATAGGAGAGGCCTATGTCCAGCAGTGGACTATCATAAGCTGATGATGATGATAATGACACATACATACTTATACCTACACAGATACTTGCCATCTACAATAAACTCACTTGAAAAACATTAGACTTCAGTCATTCATAATCTAGTTTATGTTTTAGTAGGTATTAGTTTCGAGTACAAGAACATGGGGATGCATAATGAACCTGACATAAATAAGACATTATTCCGTTACGTTAAGTCGATTTGTGTAAGATGTCCCAACATATTTATTTATTTATTTTACACCTCGGCCTAGGTAGGTTACAAATCACTTATATATTATTGAGATAAGAAAACTTAATAAACTAGTCCTTTCAGAAGTATTTATGTACTAGTATCGAATCGAATTCGCTATGTGGTTGCGGTTGCCATATGATGACGGCAATAAGAATAAATTTGTCACCACCCCAACTCTTTCCGTGGGTGTCGTAAGAGCCGACTAAAGGATTGAAGTGTCACGGACCATTCATTGATAGAAGATTGATGATGGGCAGCAGCGTCATCATAGTGGACACATTAATGCGATCGCCAATCCGCTTTCCCAGCGTAGCAATTATGGGTATTTACCTCCTAATGCGTCAATATGCTAATGGGATGTATTTGTGATAGCCTGACGATGATGATGAGAATTGAAGGAGACCACGTTGCCAATAAAACCTTAGAACCTATTCACTGGCATTGGACATTTGTACTTATTTATAAACTACTACTACTTATTTTAAGTATTTTAACAGGATGCGTTATTAGATACTTCTCACCATTGTGGAATGTGAAGTCTGAACTATCTTATGTAGCATAATAATAGCTCACAATCTTATTTCCTATAATTAATTAGATAATTCGATTGATAATTATTCGGGCATGGTGCGATAGAACAATCCTATTCATATAGAAAACCTAAGGCATTTATAAGCATGAACCTAAATAGCATACCATACATACACAGGTACTAAATGAGGGATCACATACCTTCCTTTTTTCTTAAGGCTATCAAAAAAATCTGATCAAAGCTTTTCATAGCTGGAAAGACAAACTGGCAGACAACATTAGGTCCTAAGTACAACTATGTGTATTATTTTACATATGAGGTTCTTTACTTTTTAAAAGACCTTCCTATCAATATGATAACAAAATTATAACACTAGTTTTGACTGCTTTTACCCCTTCCTTTACATTCTAATGAGTATTACTAAACTAAATAATATACTTTACAGAAACCACAGCCAAATTGAACTAGAGTAATTGTGTTGTCTAGTTGGTGATTCAAGCAGTCAGAACTCCATGATGAGGATGCACTGCGTCGGCGATGGAGGAATTGTCGTATCTTCTGTCCCATTTGTCGTCGTCGTCTACCTCTGGCTACAGCAGCTGCTTGCCATCAGAAGGCTTGTATGCTTTGCTTATTTGCCACCGTAATAATAAAAAAGTCAAAATGTAAGATGCCTAGGTCCTACCAACCAACTACATTTTCATCACCATCATATCAAAATCCTAGAATATGTAGCGACTTACTCTGATATCCATCCTATTTGATAGCATTAGTATGACTTACACTTATTTTACAATCATGTAAACGATTACTTAGTTATCTAGAATTACCCTATTGGCAGTGAGCACGACGCCCTAAAGTATTCCACGTGATATGTTTTAATCATATCGAGCAGTTATGTAGTACATCGTGCTCGTTATTTTGTTCTGCTGTATTATGACAGCATTTTGAATAACTAATATTACGTAAATAAATGGCTACACTGATATCTGTAAAAGTATTTTTATAATAAAATGCCCTAAGCGTGTGTGATGCCGCTGATGGCAATAAGAATACTTTGTCACCACCCAACTCTTCCCGTGGGTGTCGTATGAGTCGGCTAAGGGATTGAAGTGTCACTGACCATTTATTTATCGAAGATTGATGACTCCCATCCGCTTGGCCAGCGTGGCGATTATAGGTATTTTCCTCCTAATGCGTTTATACGCATAATTTCAGCAGTGGACTATCATAGGCTGATGATGATGATGATGATGGGCAGCACCATCATCATAGTGGACACACTACTGCGATCGTCAACCCACTTGCCCCGCGTGGCGATTATGGGCATTTACTAGTAATAGGAGAGGCAGGTGACAATTAATATTATACCGATTCATTTATACTAAATATACTGAGATATGTATAAATGTACTCACCGTAAGGATGTAAATCATGTCATTAAATATTATAAAAATATTGTCATGTGTATAATCTTGTCGTTCAGATACATTATTCATTATCTAATGATGATCGTCAATATAATTTATAATTTATATAATTTATATGTAGTTTTGTTTAACAATATAATAATTGATTCACGTCATCTGTCATTATGTCAAGTTTGCTTTTTTTATTTAAAAAAAGGCTTTTGTCACCCTTGTTTCATCGGCTTGTCATATTTCTCCATGTCATTTCTTCAATTGCTATTTTTGGCAGCACAATCTATCGATGAGTAGCGGAACCAAAACTTCGTGAAAACAATAATAAACTTATAACACTTTTTTTTTAAATAACATGAACCCTGCATGCCATTGGGTGTTGGTGCCATACAATGAAATAATGTCCTAATTAAGAGCTTTAAAACGAGGTATATCTCAACCGTAGGTATACATTCATGGGACACGGTCCATACAATAATGCCTATTCTTCTTTCTCGGGTATTTGCAATCTGTTTCTGTGTGCGTCCGGCGTTGGAAAATTTCATTATTTTTTCTTTGGTATATGACATCTAATATTTAAAATATACTGG
>JALPQI010007590.1:0-60766 GCA_025490895.1 Thaumatotibia leucotreta | reverse complement strand
GAACATGCCATTACACTTTTATCAGTGGTCTATTTAGAGGGTCTTTACGAAGATGTACACATAAAGGCTAAAAATAACTGCATTTCTTAAGCATACACTTACAAGGGAGATTTTGGCATCAGAAATATGTTTTTAAATTACATGTACTAAGAATTCCTGCTAGACTTATTACTACTTCTTAGATCTGTACTAATTTCCATAAAAATTCCGTCCCAAATCCTCACTGACAATGGAAAAGTAGTTAAGTTTTGGTCACCAATTGTTGATGATCTTTTTGCCTGGAAAATATTTCAGACATGTCTTTTTGGAGCTACCTCTAACTGTCGTTCAATTACGTCTCGGTGAGGAATTATGTTGGGGCACCTGTTACGATATGATAATTATATTAAAACTGTAACTGAAGGAAAAGTGGAAGAGAAGGGGGGCCAAGAGAGGCCAAAGTCCATGAGATGCAAACATTTTTGGACCAGGTAAAAAGGGAAAATTGGAGCTCAAGACATTAGTGGAACAACGTGCGGAATAGCGTTCACTCCACCGGTAAGAGCCATGCTCTCAAGTAGAAGAAAAAGAACGTCTCAGTGCTCATCTCATCATGTGCAAAAATCGCCTTAAAATTGAATGAGTATTTTATTTTTGTTACATGAGCAATGCTGACCCTTTCATTATAAAGTAGGAATCGCTGTGAAGGCTAAGAAATAAAAAGGGTTTTCTTTAAGCTCTGACAAAAGTACCTAATTTAAGTACACAAGTGCGCATCCAGTCCACAATAAAGTCCTATAAACACGATTCTACACAATTCTAACCCTCTGCCGTGTAATCGCGCGGAAGCTACGGACAGCTATTGGACGTTTGCCCGCTCCGCTGGACATTGGAACGGTTAGAATGTTTGTTTTAGAGACATCTCTTTAGGGGTAGTTTGGATCCAATGGAACGATTTGTAACCTTTTGTATTTTCAAATAATTGTGCATACCGTTATCAAACTTAGGATCAACTAACTGATTAACTTGGCTCAGTGAGGTCTTGGCCTACGAAACGAGAGCACGCCATCTGTTTCGATCATGGGCAACTTCTTATCAGTTGAAAATGTAGCAGATCTGTCTCCACTGTGTCCTCCCAGCAGTACCTGGGTCGTCCAACCAGGCGGCGACCAGTCAATCGACCCATGTATGCTCTCTAGGCAGCACGAATCTCCCCTATTCTGAGCGGGTGATCGAATCAGTGAAGGCTGTGTGACTTTGTTACGCCGATGATGTTGGGTGTGGTCATCAGCTCCTGGATCTCTATGTATGTAATGAGAGGGTGTCTCATAGAAAATTGCAATCGGGAGAGCAAATACCTCCTTTATTGGTTCGAACATCCTACAAAATTGCAAAAATAAGAACCACCCTGATGTTCAAGGTTGAAAGTTTTAAGTTGATGATAAAACTAAGATTATCTGCTAAAAGTGCGCGATCATAAAAGTTTACAAGTTTTAAGTTTGTTTAATTTTTTTTTGTTTTTACTTACGAACGGTATAGGTACGTTCTATGTCCATCGTGGGGTCACAAAATTGGATAATATGTGTGCTAAATTTCAACACAATCGGTTTAGTAGTTTCCGAGCAAATCGCTGTAAGAGACCCACATACAGACACGCGAGTGATCCTAAAGGTGCATGCAGACCAAAAGAGCATTCGCTGTTCTATCCCCCACTCTACGAAATCAACGAATCACGTTTCGTGTAACGATCGAAATTCGTAGAGTAGGGGGATAGAACAGCGAATACTCTTTTGGTCTGCATGCACCTTAAAAGAATTATGTGTTTTTTTTTTGAACGCCGCAACCCTAAAAACTAACAAAACGCGTCTCGTTAAACTAGTTGGCTCTCAGATCTTGACTTTTCATACAACCATAGACAACCGGACCGGATATGCTCCCGTTAGCGGCAAATGGGAGAATTCACATCCGGCGGATGTTTACTTAGCCGCCGCGAGACGGCGACCCTACGTACTTCCGGCGTTGAGATTAGGGAGGTAAAAAGTGTGCGATTAGACGCTTGCGATTGATTTTGTTTTGTTGTTATTCAGTGCAAGAATTTATTGCCAATTGTAATTTATAAATGTTATTATGTTTATTATTTAATATTTGTAGAACCTGAATTATACATTAATTATATTTTAAATCAATGTAGAAATGTTCATGATTGTATGGTAAATAGACTCTGATTATTATATAATCATAATAATCATCTGATATATGTAATCGTAGAATGTAAGTTTAAGTTTAGGAAAAGCTAAATCTAGTTCGGTACTTAGAGTTAAGTCAATATTTGTATGCCAGTCATGGCAGAACAGGAATCATACTACACCAAATATTATAACATCTACCTATGTTTATACGCTTGTTTGTTACAAATAAAATTAAATAATCATTCATTCATTCGTTCAATTTAAGTCAGTGATGCAGAAATATGGATGGTAATTGGTAACATATTCGTGGCGTGTTGGAAAATAATGTCATTTTTGTTATTGAAATTTCCAAAATCGGAACCAGAAGAGTTGTTTAACTGCACAAAGTGTCCAACTTTTGCGGGCTGGGTGACATGACAGAATACCAACAAAAGAAAGTGAATGATCCTTATACACCTTATTTTGCCTTTGACTGTACGGCTAAAGTAGCCGTACCATCAGTAGATGCGAATATGTGAGTGCGAGCGAGCCAGGTAGTAAGTAAACGCGAGTTGATAACGCCGCGGAAGCTCATGGAAACACACAGGCCAGGGCCAAATTTAGAGGTTGAGAGGCTTCGGAGCAACAAACGAGTGGAGGCCCCTTGGCCCCCAATTATTTTCCAAATAAAGAAGTTAATCTTTTTCAGTCAATTTATACAATTTTTTTTTTTTTTGGAAACAGGTATAGATTATTTTATTATGTAACAAACATGTAAATATAATCGGAAAGGAGAATTATGGGAAATTAAATTTTAGCGTTAACGAACGGAATCTTCCGAGCTTTTTTCGCCGAAAAATCGTTGATGATGTCGCTGAAATCTAGTTCCCGGAGTAGATCACTTTCAATACTAAAAAAAATACTAGTGTCTACTAGTTTGAATTTGAAAAAAAAATCGAAATCTCTATTGTGGGGGCCCCTCTGTTGTGGAGGCCCCGGTCGCCCTCCCTAAATCCGGCCCTGACACAGACCCTCAAGTCGCCTATCAATCGCAAGAATCGTCCGCCTGCAGCCACCCTAAGCCCAAGCAAAGTGAATACTCGCGAGGTGCCTCAGCTAAGTGGAATTCAAAGAAAGCTTTCAACATTAGCAATGGGATGAATGTGCGTGCGTTATAACACTTATGAAGAACGGAAATGTTTTTTCAGTTTGGGGTCACGTGACGGAAGAGCCTTGATGATTATTGACGATTTTCGTAGCTCAGTTTCGCCGATCAGTGACAGCAGAAATCATACATTTGTCACCATCCCAATTCTTCTCGAGGTGTCGTAAAAGTACCATTGTACCGAGGATAAGTTGCAAAATTTTCATAGATAATGTTCTCGTTTATTTTCAAATAGTTTTCAAAATATACAATTAATATTAAAATATCAATATTTAAATTATCATTTTGATTAAAATGACATCTGCATACAAGAGGCCCGTTATCAGATATGACATCGGACCTCTGTGCTGTAATCGAGAATGTTCAATAAGCACATATTTTATTATAATTATATCGACATCTTTTTAATCGATATCAAATCCCTATAACTTGCCCCCAGTTATCCCAGGTATGCTTATAAGTTATATTTACTTCCTTGTTTACTTGTTTTATAAGTACTTATTTAATATATTATATTTTATTTTTATAGATTTTTATGGAGACTCTCTCAATGGTAACTAACTATTAAATTCTCATGAAATTTCTCAGAAAAGTTTGATTATATTCCTGCAATTTAAATGATCTGTACCTGTACATTGCTACGCGCGCTACGTAAGAGTCGACTAAGGAATTGAACATTGATGATGACCTGGTGAAGGTCGCAGGAGTCCGCTGGATGCGGGTGGCGCAGGACCGGTCATTGTGGCAATCTTGAGGGGAGGCCTGTGTTCAGCAGTGGACGTCTTTCGGCTGCTATGTGAAGCGGGTAAGTTGGGTGGTCAAAGGAAACACCCAAACGCTTACAAAAAATATATATACATTAATTTCAAGAAAAACCCAGTATTAACTGTAGGTACTAGGGGTGGTAAAGTTCGTTAAGCCTGTCTGGTTTTCCGCCGGTAGTGAGGTACTCCCCCTGTTGGCTGCTAGGCGGTAGTGCAGTCCTGGGGTGACTCTGGAACGTTCCGGGGGGGCGCCGTAGCTAGCGGGAAGAATGTCGCAGTCCCTCCGTCGGTGTCCACGCGTGCACTCAGGCCGGCCGAGACAAGGAAGTAGGTGGCACGACGCGTGTAAGGGTAAAGTTGCACCCTGGAATTACATCAATCTTGCTTAGGACCAGGAATTTAACGTCCGCCGGTATGACCCCCAACGATGTCGCCAAACTAGCAGCAAGGGAGCGAAAAGTAGCTGGTGGGTATGCATACTCAGAACGGAGTTACAAGAAGACAAAGGAATGTGCGGAAGCAAGCTTGCAAACTTATAGCCCTTTTAGAAAACTAGTTGGTAACACGGTAATTAAAATAGGGCATTCTCAATACATTTAAATTACTCTGTAAGGCACAAAATGCACAAAAAACTAAAATACTAAGATAGGGCAAATGTATGGGACGCCATTTTGTAACGGTACTTTACCGCTACGGAAAGCACATACGTGTACATGGCAATTTAATTACACAGACCTTAATAGGAATTTAAGCATGTAGGAACGCACTAAAACATAATGGGAAGCGAATTAGCAATGATAACTAGCACTTCTTAAAATCTAGATATATAACGTTTCAACACTTACCCTTACGGGGTGCAAGACGATATTTAGCTTTACGGGTACGAAGACGCCATTATATTAAAACTCAGGACTTCCTGCGGTTACAAATAAGATTTTCCCCTTATTTAAATTTAATAAAATTTATTAGTGTGCAGCGCGTATGACGACACGAGCCTCCCCGTGAACGCGACTGCACACGTCCTCTGCTTAAGACGTCTGGACTGGGACTGACCAGTGGCGGGGCGAGGCGCAAATCCAAGCCAGTAAGAGAATCCCATACGTAAAAAAACTGCTGACGCGGTTGCTATCCGCGCCAGTACAGTCGTGCGCACAATCGCGTATGCGCTTTTAGAGTTTTATAGCGAAATCTATTACTTATTTCTTTTTAAATCGTGAATGATAACGTGCAACGTTACATATGATGATGATGATGATGGGCAGCAGCGTCATCGTAGTGGACACTACTCTGCGACCGCCACGCCACCTCGCTTGGCGTAGCGATTGCGGGTATTTACCTCCTAATTTTGGACTCATATTAATTTGCAGGGGCCTGTGTCCACACCAACTCCTCCTGCGGGTGTCGTAAGAGTCGACTAAGGGATTGAAGTGTCACTGGCCATTATTTGATAAAAGATTGATGATGGGCAGCAGCGTTATCATAATGGACACATTACTGCGATCAACAATCCGCTTGCCCAACGTGGCGATTATGGGTATTTTCCTCCGAATGCGTTTATACGCATAGTTAATAGGAGAGGCCTACGCCAGCAGTGGACTATCATAGGCACCAGCCTCAGCCTTCGTCATCATCATCAGTGATGATGAATTGAGTTTACCGTAGGACTAAATGGATTTTGTAAGGCCAGCCATACACCTGTAAGTTCTTACGTAAGATACAGGGACGGAGCTATACTAAGGAGTGAGAGGTGAATGTCACTATCTCATTCCTTAGTATAGCTCCGTCCCTATAACTTACGTAAGAACTCACATGTATAATCCATGATATTTATTTATTTATTTATGTGTATTTATTTATTTAAGAACTCACATGTATAATCCATGATATTTATTTATATATTATTTGAATCCGGATATTATTGGTGTATTTTATTTATTTAAAATAAAATTACCAGTGCGCCATTGAACTAAAATCTAACCAAAAAAATAAGTTTTATTGTAATCATTAAATCAAACTCTAAAACTTACCTACATAGTCCTGCATCTAATCAACAAAAAAAAATCAAACGAAGTGTGTAAACCCCTATTTTACACAAAACTCGAGAACCAATTAACGAAGGCTGCACGCCAAACGGTGAAATATGTGTAAACCCTCTAAATACGTGTCATGGTATGCGACCGATAGCGATCAAATTAAATCGTGCGTTACCTAATAGAACCCTGCGCACGCGAACACAGATTAATTCTGGAGATACACCACTCTAAAGGTGGATTTAGACAAAACGAGCATTCTCTCATTATCCCCCCTACGAACAAATAAAACATGGAAGCCGCACGCCATACTAAATTGCCTTTTAAAACCGGTCCCGAATTTCAGTTGACAAATGTCACCCCTTCTTCAATGTATCACGCTAACGAATTGCAATATCAACCTATCAAAACTTAAACCGCCATTTAAAAATAGTTTTGTCATTGATCCATCAAAGTTTTAATTGGCTATATTATATAAACATTTGTCAATGGCCTTGCGCCGAAATATGCACGGTGTTAAGAAAAGCGCCATGTCCTGCCCATCTTGGCACAATTGAACAATTGGTTTTGGGGGCATTTTTGAGCTGGCGTTATACGTCCATGTTACATATGGTCGCAGTCGTAGTAATTAATTAATTTAATTAAATTATCTGTGTTTGTTGTCACTTGTTTGTCAGCGTGGTCGCCTTGTCGGCTAGTGTACGTACCTGGTGGGTCACAACGGAAGAACAGCGCTGGCCTAGCCAGCTACATGCTGAGTTGTGACCCTTTTGTGGCAAGCTGTTGTTGTGTACTTATTTGTAAATGTGTATATGTCCATCGTGCTTGTCATAAATAAATGTTATTTCATTTCATTTCATTTCAATATCCCCCACTCTACGAAATTGGCTCGTTGCACAAAACGTGATTCGTCGAAATTCGTTGATTTTGTAGAGTGGGGTATAGATCGGCCGAGGGTGCTCCGGACGAGGACCCTCGTAATGAGTCGAAACATGTCGAGCAATCATCGACTTAACTACGTGAGTAACTCGGTTCGATAATATTTTAATATGTTTGAGTCTCACGTTTAGTCATTATTCTAAAATATTTTATTAATCGAGTGGTAGTTACAAAATATTTTTTGTTTACTAAATAAAAAAATAGTAATATTTATTTTGACATCATTCACGAAAATGCTCGTGATTCTGAATAGAACTAAGCTAAAATTTACTCATATTTTTTTTATGAATTAATTTTATTTCATTTTTTTTTTTTTTTTTTTTTTTAATAGCCTGTTTCAGTGTCCCACTGCTGGGCAAAGGCCTCCCCTTTTTCTCGAAATTCGACCCTGTCGAGTGCACAATCCCTCCACTCCCCGTTAAATTTGTCCAGGTCATCCCGCCATCTCCTTTTTGGTCTGCCTCTGCTTCGACCATGTTGTAGGGACCATTCGGTAGCTATTTTCGCCCAACGCTCGGGATGCATTCGGCAGACATGCCCTGCCCAGTCCCACTTCAGTTTAGCGGCTTTCCTACCTACATCCTCAATACGGGTTTTGGAGCGCAGTTCGGTGTTTCTGATGCGATCAGTCCTGCGAACACCCAGTATGCTGCGCTCCATCGCCCGTTGGCAAACTTTGAGGCTGGTTTTTTGTGCTTCAGTAAGGGACCAAGTTTGGGCGCCATAGGTTAGGACAGGCAAGATACACATGTCTACGAGTTTGCGCTTTAGTGAAAGCGGAAGGTTGCCCTTCATTAGCGCCTTCATGGACCAGAAGCTCTTCCAGGAGTTGTTGATACGACGATCGATTTCTCTGAACTGCCTGTTATCGAAGGCTACTATCTGGCCCAAGTAGATGTACTCGTCGACATATTGTATATCCTGCCCGTCTACCGTTACCCTATGTTTCACGCTATTGGTCATGAGCTGAGTCTTGGCCCTGTTCATAGTTAAACCTACCTCAAAGCTTGCCGTGCTAAGGTCTTGAAGCATTCTCTGTAGTTGGGATGCAGTGTGAGAGAATAGGACGATATCGTCGGCAAATCGGAGATTTGTCAACGTTTTGCCGCCAACATCTATTCCTACGGACTCCCAAGGTGCCGCCAGCTTCCGGAATATTATTTCATACCACACTATTAAATTAAAATACAATTTACTCGTTTCCCCATACCCCTCTTGTCATTCCCGGTGCAAAAATGCACAAAAACTCATAATCCCGACCACCCATAAATTCAAAATTAACAAAAATAAACAGAAATGCTCATGTAATCTAGGACAAAGTGTCGTACAATATCCAAGTAACTCGGGGTAATTTTTCAAGCCCAACCTTTTCTTTCACATTGAAAGACGTTTTTTTAGTTGTGTATACAAAGATTTATGGCAGTATTGGAAAACAAGCATTTTCGAGGGTAGTCTATTTCAGATAAACTATGCTGATTTATTTGATCATAAAGGATTTTCATCTAATTTTGATTTATTCTCAAGGGTTTAGAAAAGGTGTATTAAAAGAACCCTAACGTAAAATGAGGTGTTGAGATAAAATAATTAATGTATAACTACACAATTTTTGAATTAGCAGCATTTTTTTATCATAATTATTTATTTTCAAAACTACAATTTATGTAGCTACATACATAGATTAAATCGAACTAATCTACTTAACCTAACTTATATCTAAGATTGGCTCTTGTGGCATTGTACCGAGGATGCTGGCGACATTTCCTCGCTGTATCGCAATACTGATGCGTTGTGCGAGGAAGTCGCCAGCTCTTCGGTCTTTAGTTACGTCAACCAGACGTTTCGCGATCTCAGCAAACAATTTGCGTGCGTTGGGGCCCCATGAACCTAAAGTTTCTACGCCAAACAAAATCGTACTCTTTGCCGAGGCCCTTATATTTATTACGTTTTAAAAATTCGGCATTACCATTAGCATCTGCAGTTCTACTATAAAACAACAAAAGCAAGTTTAAATTCTTTCGCTAATTATTTTTAAACGAATTCGGTCAATTAATGCGAGTTAGGTTGTTTTTTTTATAGAAAATAATGCAAACAAGCTACCTAGTTATGCCATAGGTAAGGTTACAATAGGAAAGGTAAAAAAATTGTATTTTTGTAAATCAGGTTGTATTGGTGTTTCCCTGAATTTAACATTGAATAAAAAAAACCTTAAAATTGTCGCTAGATTGGTCCGTAGACACAAAAATGTAAAACGTCAAAAAAAACATCTAATACGATGGTAATTCTTGTTTTTCAATCATGATTTTGTTATTTTTATATCTACGGAGTCATCTGACGATAAAGTTCTATGTTTCCTGAATAGGGTAATAATTCAGGGAAATTCCAATACGATTTCATATTATAAATGCTTCCACTTGTACTATTAATGTGTATAAAAATGTAAATCAGCATGTTTCCAGTATTTTCTATGAAAAACTCCATCTGATCCGTAGGCATTGATCGCGAATGTAGCCTAAACACTAATATAGTGCTGTTTGAAAATTAAAATATTTAATAATTATGTAAAGATAAACTTGATATTGTCGATTGCAGTAATGTGTCCACTATTATGACGCTGCTGCCCATCATCAATCTTCTATCAAAGAATATTCATTGACACTTCAATCCCTCAGTCGGCTCTTACGACACCCGCGGGAAGAGCTGGGCTGGTGACAAATGTATTCTTACTGCCGTATCCATATCCATACGGCCAAATGCAATCGCCCAGCGTGGCGATTATGGGCCTCCTATACGCATGGTTAATAGGAGAAGCCTACGTCCAGCAGTGGACTGAGATAGGCTGATGATGAGAAGTGAAACTCGATATTTCGTAAAAGTTTAGTCTTTGTCTGGTTTCACAAAACACATTTTTACGAGTGCAATTGCATAAAAAAATCTAAAAAAATCTCTCCCTGAATATTGGCGAATACAGCACCGAACGCCGCATACCAGCTTCCTACTTTAATTCCATTTTTTCTAGGAAACTAATAAAATGTACCAGTAAAACAATTAACTGTGTAGCGGCAAAAATAACTGTACCATTTACATACTTCTCTAGAATATTCTGATATTTTTAAGTCCCAGCATAACTTGGTCTCGGTCTTTATATTAAGTACAAGTACTAGGAGGTCAGGGTAAAACTGGTTTTCAAGTAAATAACATTGAGAATTTAAAAGGCTACTGTGTAACGTGGGATGTTTATTCCTATGAGAATGACTTTTTTTACACTGATAATGGAATTTAAATCTAGACGCTAAGAGAAGCTAGTTGAAATTCTTTCGATTTGGTTTAAAATTGTATAAAATAAGTGTAGGTTCTTTGGGAAGTTATTATTTCTTATTTTATATAGGACCTCACGCCTGACAGTAGTACCCACTAATCGTTAAAATGCCGCAGATTTAAGCCTTCACCAGGATTCTAACCCTGTACCACCAGATTCGAATGCAGATTCACTACAGCTTAAGGTGCATTTAGATCAAACAAGCATTCGCTCATTCTATCCCCCACTCTACGAAATCAACGAGTTTCGACGAATCACGTTTTGTGTAACGAACGAATTTCGTAGAATGGGGGAAAGAATGAGCGAATGCTCGTTTGGTCTAAATGCATCTTTATACAGTTTCACTATGATTTCCTAATATACCTATTTTTATTCCTTTTTACTTGAATTCAAAACTCGTTTCAGCTTTAAACTGTATATTTTCTATTTTCGCAGGTAAAAGCTACGTGGAAAAATAATTAAGTTACCTACTCGTACAATTATAACTACCATTTTAGCATAACTGCGGATGCTGGAAGCCAGACAATGTTTATTGTTTTAGTTTTGTTTTTTAAAACCCCACTGGGACATAGACTAAAGTAAATATTTTTCCACGGACTAAAAACTGCGATGTTTGATAGAAACAAAAATTAAAGAGTAACTATTTAAACATATTGCGAAAACACAAATCAAATTATTTATTAACTAAATAGTTTGATTTGTACTTTTAATTTTTCTCCAGTAGTTACACTACTTAATATTATATAAATTATTAATATTAGATGTCATATACCAAAGAAAAACGACCAAGATCACCTATGTCCGAGGTGGGGATCGAACCCACGTACTCAGCTTTCGCGACTAGCCTTGTAAGGGATTGCATATACCCGAGAAATTTGACCGGTGGTTGCTAAGACCGAGTGGCCGAGGGGTACAGGCATCAGCCGCGAAAGCTGAGTACGTGGATTTGATCCCCACCTCGGACATAGGTGATCTTGGTCGTTTTTCTTTGGTAGGTATATGAAATCTAATATTTATAATTTATAGAGTAACTATTTATTAAATGACTTCATTAAAAAACTTTACGTTTACGTAACTCTACGTTCTTCTCGGGGTCAGTGGTGTAGGGTTAAAACCAGAAATAGTTTTAATACTTAGACCATTCAAAAGAGTTTGTTGCTATTCCAATTTGTATAAAGAATCATTTGACTTTGACTTCAGCGATGGCAGTAAGAATAACTTTGTCACTAAGAGACTTAATGATTAGTGATGATTTTTAACCGACTTCAAAAAGGAGGAGGTTTACAATTCGTCGAAATCTTTTTTTTTTTTTATGTATGTTCCCCGATTACTCGAAGACGCGTGGACCGATTTGAAATATTATTTTTTTGTTTGAAAGGGTATACCTTCTAGTTGGTCCCATTGTCACCGAATCCAGATCTGATGATGGGATCCTGGAGAAATCGAGGGAACTCTTCAAATGTTGTAGGCACACATGACATTTTTCATTTATTTTCGAAGACTAATCAAGTATTTGCATCTAGTCATGAACATCTTAAGTTGGTGATCTGATGATGGAAGGTACAATTCTTGAGCAATTAGGAGTTGGGGGATAATTCTTTAAGTTTAACATATTTCGTGTATTTTGGAAGCTATTTGAGTATTTGCCTTTAGGTGGTCATCCTTTCATGTTGGTGAGCTGATGATGTAAGGTACAACTCCTTGGAGATTAGGAGTTGGGGGATAATTCTTTAAATATAACATATTTCATATATTTTGGAGGCTATTCGAGTATTTGCCTTTAGGTGGTCATAGTCTCATGTTGGTGAGCTGATGATGAAAGGAATAACTCCTTAACGATTAGGGGTTGGAGGATCATTCTTTGTATATAACAAATGTCATACATTTTCGAGATCTATTCAAGTGTTTGCTTAGTAGTTATGACATGTCGGTTAGCGGTTAGTGATTCTTTAAATAATATTGGCATGCTAAGTCTGTTACCTTTGAAATTGTTTTTGTATTCATATAAGTTCGCCAGTTCAGGTTTTATGGCCTACTACAGTGCATTCTAATTATAAGTATTTAGAGCATACTGAATAACGATTTTATATTTACACTACTAAAAAGCAAAAAATAAAATATTTTAAAAATAAAAATAAAACCGCCTTCAAAAATTCGCCCGAACTAAAAAGTTAAAAATAATTTTGGTTCCTACTACTTAGGATTTCCTACCCAAACCTTTAAACCTTTTACCCTATTCATTGAAATAAAACATTATGGCTAGGTACCCTACAGATTTCTTAGAAGTCGGTGCCAAGCCAAATATGTTCACTTCGCGAGTACTTACATGTATTTGATAGAGCTTTGTAACTTACTGTCACTCCGGTTATGCTTTCATGAAAATGACTGAGGCAGACCATTCTGTTGATAAAAGCGTAATCGGAGTGACAGTAAGTTACAAAGCTCTATCTAATATACAGGGTGTTTTTTTTTCGACCGTTCAAATTCTACGTAGTGAATGTGTAGGTCATACTGACCAACTTTTACTATGGGGACAAAGTCGAAATCGCAAAAAAAAAATCAGCAGTTTCATACATTTCGGCCGGCGTAATGCCGCCAATTTGTATGAAACAGCTGATTTTTTTTTCGCGATTTCGACTTTGTCTCCATAGTAAAAGTTGGTCAGTATGACCTACACATTCACTACGTAGAATTTGAACGGTCGAAAAAAAAACACCCTGTATACCTATGAACGTATTCGGCTTGGCACCGACTTCTAAGAAATCTGTAGGGTACCTAGCCATAATGTTTTATTTCAATGAATAGGGTAAAAGGTTTAAAGGTTTGGGTAGGAAATCCTAAGTAGTAGGAACCAAAATTATTTTTAACTTTTTAGTTCGGGCGAATTTTTGAAGGCGGTTTTATTTTTATTTTTAAAATATTTTATTTGAAACTCGGTTGCATCAGTCTTGTCATTTATGCTGGTGGACCACGTGCAGGGCCCGCAAGGATAGCTACCACCGTGTTACCCGTTAACCTGCCGCTAAATAGTTAGTACTATGTTCCGGATTAGCAAGTTGAAGTGGCAATGGGCAGGCCACATTGCACGCAGAGCAGATTAGTCGATGGGGTCGAAAAGTGCTCGAGTGGAGACCACGGCTAGGCAAACGCAGCGTAGGACGTCCACCCACAAGATGAACAGACGACCTTATGAAGGTCGCCGGGACACGCTGGATGCAGGTCGCATCTAAGCGGTACATGTGGTACATGTTAGGTGTTAGGTCTTGGTTTTGGCCTGCCTGGGGCCCGTTTCTCAATAGCATGCAGCTTTTATAATTGTGGAGGTCCAGAGGGGAGGCCTATGTTCAGCAGTGGACGTCTTATGGTTGAGATGATGATGTTCCGGTTTAGGGGTAAAATAGCCGATGTAATTACTGGCATAGAGGCAATCCATCTAAGTCCTTGGGGTAGGCAGCGCATAGGCGATTATTTGGTCACTATGTCCATGGGCCTCAGTTCCTGCTTTCCATCAGGTAGGCTGAGAGCTCAGTTGTCTGTCTTCGTCACATAAAAAAAAACAATTCTTCCTGTGGGTGTCGTAAGAGTCGACTAAGCGTTTGAAATGTTCCTGACTACTCATTAATTGATGATTGATGATGGCTAGAAGCGTCATCATAGTGGATAAACTACTGCAATCGATAACCCGCTTGCGTGATGATTATGGCCATTTCCTCCTTATGTGTCCTTATGCAATTTATGCAAACGTAACAGGTAAGCTCAATTAAGCAATGAAAACAAATGTGGCTGACTTTCCATAACTACTTGGACACATATCAAGGAACACATTCGCACATACATTTTTAGTAGTGAGTACTAATAAAAAGAAATAATTTTGACTAAATACGTGCACTCAAAGTTTTATACGTATTGTGAAAACACAAATCAAATTATTTATTAACTAAATATTTTTATTTGTGCTTTTTATTTTTTCCCCAGTAATCACACTACTTAATACTATATATATTATAAATTTAATTAGTCAACGTCCGAGGTGGGGTCCCTCGGATTTTGGTCGTTTTTCCTTTGGTACATGGCATCCAATATTTATTATAAAACAATGTTTTTAAGTTCGTAATAAAATCAAGATTGTGGTTTAAAAGTGCGCGATTGTGGAATAATGCAAGTTTGTATATTTTTTTGTCATTTTACTGACGAATGGTATATAAATAACTATAACTATATTTAGTTTCGCATACAAAATAGCTTGAAAACACTAGCATTAAGCAACACAAACACACGTAATGTCCGCTCAAATTAACTCCATTTCCCTCACGAACTTCCATAATTATCCACGGCATTTAAAACTAAAACTTATAATATCAAGCGAAACGGAAAACTGCCAGTTAAACAACTAAGGAAAAGAGGAAAAAGCGAATCACAACGAAATAGTACTTGAAAAGTATTCAGGGGAGGAGATAATGAAAAAAGTTGCTCAAAATGATCACCGGAGAGAGGTGCCTGCGTACTTGTGTTATATTCATTATTGTGTTTCGCGGTTGGTAGGGATTGTTTTTAGGGAGATGATAAAAGAGGACTCAGGAATGTTTTACAATTATGATATAAGTGTTGTGAAATAGGAAACTCTAGAGTCGATTGCAAAAATTTTTTGTCGACGAGGGTGAAAGTCGCAGTGGGCTGGCCATATTGCCCGGAGGACCGATGACCGGTGGGGTCGGCGTGTTCTCGAGTGGCGACCACGCACTGGACGGCGCAGCGTGGGAAGGTCCCCCACAAGATGGAGCGACGACCTGGTAAAGGTTGCGGGTGTCCAATGGATGCGGACAGCTCACGACCGATCTTTGTGGAACTCTCTGGGGTAGGCCTATGTCCAGCAATGGACGTCAATTGGCTGATGATGATGATGATGATGATGAGGGTGAAAGTTGGAGCCCGAGTGAAACGAGGGCGACAATCACCCGAGTTGAAAAGAACACGTGTATCGAACGACTTTTTTCATAACAAGTGCCTTAAAAAGATAATTTTACGCACGCGAAGCGTGCGCAAAGTTTACTTTTGCGCACTAGTTAGGAAAATATTATGGTTATTTTTACATAAATCGACCTAGTACGGTAAGGTAATCTCAATTTTTAAAGCTTGTGTTATGAATACTAAGAGAATCGATACATAAATACACGGTAAATATCCATGCCCAATATTCAAAATATTGGAGATAAACACTCCAGCTTCGTAGGCAGTACCACTACCGACTGAACTACGGAGGTCATCAAAAATACTGTTCCATATAATCCAACCTGCCGTACCGTCCAACCTGCCTTAACCGTGTGGTGACGGCAGTAAGAATACATTTGTCACCACCCCAACTCCTCCTGCGGGTGTCGTAAGCGTCGACTAAGGGATTGAAGTGTCACTGACCATTATTTAATAAAAGATTGTTGATGGGCCGCAGCGTCATCATAGTGGACACATTACTGCGATCGTCAATCCGCTTGCCCAGCGTGGCGATTATGGGCATTTACCTCCTAATGCGTCTATACTCATAGTTAATAGGAGAGGCCTACGTGCAGCAGTGGACTATCATAGGCTGATGAACTGATGATGATAATCCAACCTACTTAACAATTTAAAAACGTGCATTCACCCTCCAATAATCCGGTCCTTTGTCGTTTCTTAGCAGCCTGTCCGGCATGTCCGGAGAGTCCATCCGGCACGAGAACTCCGGAAGTTTACTTAAAGTGGGGTATCTGGGGGGGTTTACGGGCTTCCGATATTGATACGTGATAAAAGAAACCAGATAATAGCTTGCTCAGGACTGGGATGATCTTGAGACGTCGTAAGGTGCATTTAGACCAAACGAACATTCGCTCGTTTAATCCTCCACTCCACTGTGTATTTATTTATCACAAATGTTTGTTCCTTGGTCATGGCTGTCTATGTATTTAAGTATCTATATGTATCTATCTATTATATATATCGTCGCCTGGTACCCACATCACAAGCCTTAATTGAGCTTACCGTGGGACTAGGTAGATTTGTGTAAGATGTCCCAAGATATTTATAAAAAAAAAAACTCTACGAAATCAACGAATTTCGACGTTTTGTGTAACGAACGAATTTTGTAGATTGGGGGATAGAATGAGCGAATGCTCGTTTGGTCTAAATGCACCTATATACAAATCGACATAGTCACACGGTAAGCTCAATTAAAGCTTGGGATGTGGGTACTAGTCGATGATATATTTACAAATAACGTGTTGGCTTAAAGTAATGAGATTTTTTTTTTAATAAAATAAAAATAATAGCAAAAAGCTTTGGATTATTGATTTTATAATCACAAACTAGAGGATATTGGACATAAGCTGCACAGCCTTTAATAATAACAAATGCCCGGTTTACTTCTTTAACTCTAGGTTTCTCATGAACGTGCACAATATTTTGGACAACTTTCAAAAATACTCTCGTTCATTATTCCCGGAATTTCATTTGAAATATTAATCCATTCTGAGTCGAGTTCTCACATATCACTACATACATTCAAAGGTATTTAGAAATTACTATGAAGTTGTTGTTTCCTGAAACTTAATAACATGTGGCGGGCTGGCAACATTTAGAAGCTTTTCCACGGCCACCTAAAATGCATACAGATTAACAGAAACATGCTTATATTAAAACGTCCGTAAAACTCGATTCGTAGGAGATTTTAATTGCCTACTATGTGAATTGATATTGTAAAGGATGACTTTTGTTTGATCCAAATGTAATTTACTAAAATAATTAAAACTAGTTATAAAAAGACACTTCCGAAAATGTCCTTAAATGTTGTCCAAAGCATGACGTGCAGGGTTAGAAGACAGTTACACAAATCAGAGGTGGGAACTTCATATACTGTGTTAATTTATTTTTATATAATGTCTAATATACTCTACTTTATGATTACAAATTCAATAAACCAATAGCTTTTGCCTATATTTATATGTTTTGAAATATAAAAATTCTCAATTCTTTAAGCCAACCCGTTAGATAGATACCTACTTAAATTCAGAGACAGCCATGACCAAGGAATAAATACACAAATAATGCGTTCGCCGGGATTCGAACCCGGAACCTCCAGCTTCGTAAGGTCACTATCAACAAGGCTACGGAGGAGCAAAGAGAAGAGAGGCCTATGCTCAGAGTGGGTGATAAATGGCTGAAATGTTGATGATGATAAAAAGAAACTGCCAAACAGAGCTATGCCTGGTCTTATGATATGATGGACAGGCGTAGTTTATCGTACTACGCGTCAGGTACGCACTCCCATACTTGAAGAACGTGAAAGGGTTTTTTGCACCCATCTTTCTGGTTTCCCTTGTCAAAAAATTCTACAATCAATCCCTCAGTCGACTTTTACGATACGCACGGGAAGAGGTGAAATATAATCTTACTGCCATTACCACGCGGTCCACGCAGCTTAGGGTCGATTTCACCAAAAGTGACCCTACTTTTATTAGTTTAGTTTAGTAGTTTTATTAGTTTCGCTGAATAAAAGTCTGGCAAAATTGAGCTTTAGAGAGAGGAGGGGGAATAGTGGTGGGTCTCCATTGCGGCTTCGCGACACTCGTTGGTGTACGAGTACCTGTGTGATCCAAAATTGATTATTTGAACACAAAGATAAGCATCGTATTCCGATGGATAGGGTTGTTGTTGTGCCATTTTTTCCGCAACTCGATATCAAACGTGCTTATTTTGCGTGGTCCCAACGCTGGCCCATTACTTGTTGGGAACTTCACATACATCCTTGAATTTCTTCACAGGTTTCCTCACGATGTTTTCCTTCAATGTAAAGCACTTGTTAATAGGGTATAAAAAGCTGCATTATTCCCGTTCCTCGAAATAATCACGCACTCATCTCGACACGCGACATGTCGAAACCTCGGAACTCCAGAGTGTTGCGAGCAAACAGCATTGCGACCAGAATGGATGTATACCTGTAGTTCGAAGGTGTTTCGTTTCCGGACACATATTCCGACGTTCTGTAGAACATGTATAAGAATAGAATAAGAATAAAGAATAAAGAGTATTTATTTCAGAAAACACAGAGTACATATATTCCAGGGGTCTCCGCACTAGGCTACGCCTGTATCGCGGGGAACCAAATACTTTAAATAACAGAATTTGTTTACAAATTGAAATCTTGACAATAGGTAGCAAATTACTTAAACTAAGCTAGTACTATTACTATGCTCAATAATTAGTCTAAAGTATCTTATCTAATATTGATTCTGTCTCAATGTAATTTTGAGAGTGTAAAAATTTGAAAAGTAGCTTTTTTGTTAAATTTATTCATTGCATTGTATGTAGATACCCTGATGCACTCTCCAAAACGTTTACCGAAAACAGAATTCACCCTTGGAATAGGTAAATTGAAAACGCGTTTTTGTAATAGTATGTTGTAGTCCCTAGACGTTTTAGCGGACTTGTGTGTTTGCAAACAAATTTTTTGGATAAAAAGTTGACGAACGGATAGAACATTTGCTTCTGCAAAGAGATTTGAGGTTGGAAAACGGAAAGGTTTCTTAAGCATTACTTTCAACACTGAACGCTGCGCTCTCTCAACCTCCAGCATGGCAGTTTTTGATGCACTACCCCACACTGTAAGGCAGTAAGTTATAATCGACTGACACAAAGCGACGTAAATTTGTGTTAAAAGAGAAATATCTGCCGAGTGACGGAGTTTCTTGAAGATATAAATAGATTTTCGAATTCTGCCAGATAGATTATGAATGTGATATTTAAAGTTCAGATTTTCATCTACAAAGAGGCCAAGATATTTTATCGCGTCAGTACGCTGGATTCTGTTACAGTTGCAAGGTTTGGACGGGAAATCAGTACATGAGTGAATTTTTATAGTGAGATCGGACGGCGGCTTTGACAAAGCAGTTTTATGAAAGCATAAGAATTTGGTTTTGTCACTGTTAAGGGTAAGAAGATTGGCACGAAACCAACCTGCAGCCATTTGCAAACCTATTTCTGTGACCGTAACCAGACTCTCCCAACTAGCATCGCTAAATAGCATAACGGTGTCATCAGCATAACACATAATCTCGGAATTCGGAATTTGAAGATTAAGTAAATCGTTTATATAGATTGAGAAAAGTGTCGGGCCAAGAATGCTACCTTAGGGAACCCCAAACCTGATGCGCTCACAACCACTACTCAGAGAACCCACCTTGACTAACTGTCTTCTCCCAGACAGGTAACAAGCGAACCAGGTCAGTGGAATTCCCCGTATACCTATATTTTGAAGTTTCCGAAGCAAAATAGGAGTGGACACAGTGTCAAATGCCTTAGCTAAGTCTACAAAGACCCCAATGCATTTCATATTGTTATCTAAGTATGAAGATATAAGATCTGTAAGAACAGTGGTGGCATCTTCCGTGGAACGGTTCCGTCGAAACCCAAACTGTCGGTCAGATAAAAGACAAAACTTATCTAGGTATTTAACTAATCGTCCATTAACAATCTTTTCTAAAATTTTTGAAAACGTACTAAGTAAAGATATGGGCCTATAGTTGCCAGGAAAATCTTTTGGGCCGTCTTTGTGGATCGGGGTAACAGAAGCAACTTTCCACTGATCTGGAAAACAGCCCGAGCTGAGGCTAAGATTATAAATATGAGTTAGGGGTTCTATAATAACATGTCTAATGTATTTTATGAGCCTATTACTAATGCCATCCGGGCCAGGCGCACAGTCATCCTTCAAATGAAGAATTAAGCTTTCAACTTCCTTTTGATCCGTTGGCTGCATAAAGAAGCAAAAATCTGGACTACTGCTCAAATGAAGTTTCCTTGCCATAGTTTCCTCTGATTCACCTGAGTTAGCGATGATACTATCAGTCAGCCTTTGGCCTACTGAAGTAAAAAATCTGTTGCAGTTATCGAGAGAATCCACAGGATTGGCAGTCGAGATAAGCTCTATGGGTTGAGAATTCTTCTTTCTTAGATTACATATGTTTTTAATAACATTCCATAGCTTTTTTGAGTTGTGATTATTGGCAGCAAGTTCTTTCTTTTCGTGTTGCTCTTTAAGCTTCTTTAACAGATTGTTGGGGGGGGAAGCTAGGGTATGGTCTTGGTGGGAATAGCTGATAGTGAGAACAGCATTACCTATAAAATGCCAAGAAACCATCTGCTGTGTTTGTAGCGGAACACCGTATTGATCGCAGAGCCCTAGCCAGTCCGCGTCATCCACGTCCCCGTCGTCCCCTCCGGGAACTGCTGCAGCCGCGCCGCCGCGCGACCGCTACCTCTGTGCTGCAGCTGAGCTGAGGATGCAGGGCGAAAGGCGAATCTTCTGCGCCTCAAAACAGAACCAACTCACTAGGGAGGATACCCGAAACAAAACCGAGCATGCCCAAAGGCTTCGAGGTGGCAGCCCCACCATTGGGCTAGGGTATAGTGGACTAATCCTTCGCTTACTCGAAATTCAACGATTAAAGAAACTGAAACAGTGCAAAACCGGACCGATCAAACTACGACGACCTTTGGCATGAAAATACGGACACGAATTGCTTGCTGGAATGTGCAAACACTGAGCGAAGATAGCAGACTAGCCCAAGCAGAAGCAGAAATGCTCCGATACAAACTGCAGATACTCGGTCTTAGCGAAGTGCGCAGAAATGGATTCGGAGAACTGAGAACGTCCAGGGGCCTCACTTTTCTTTACTCCGGGAAGGAAGATGAAGAGGGCGTACGTGAGAACGGCGTAGGATTCCTCCTTTCTGATGCTGCGAAGAAGAGCCTGCTGGACTGGAAACCCATCTCAGATAGAATAGTTACAGCCCGATTTAACAGCAAAGCCCGTAAGATAACCGTCGTTCAGTGCTACGCGCCGACAAACCTAGCATCAGAGGAAGACAAGGACGATTTCTACAGTGCACTCAACCTGACTTTGAAGAACACCCGCAAGCAGGACATAGTCATCGTCATGGGAGACCTAAATGCCAAGGTTGGCACAGACAACGACGGTTGTCAAAGACACATGGGCAAAAACGGGCTGGGAGTCCGGAACGAGAACGGGGAGAGATTTTTGGAATTCTGCCAGGAAAACGACCTTACCATCGGAGGCACATTATTTATTCACGGAGACCACCATAAATACACATGGAACTCACCCGATGGAGTCACCAAGAACCAGATTGACCATCTTGCCATCAACTCCAAATGGCGATCATCACTGCTCGACGTTCGCAACCGTCGTGGCGCGGATATCGACAGTGACCACCACCTAGTCGTCGCGGAGGTGCGGCTAAAAGTAGCAGTAGCCCGAGCTGCCAGCGCGACTACCAAGATGGGCAAACGTTTTGAGGTCAACAAGCTGCAGGACCCAGATGTAGGAGACGCCTTTAGGCTCGAACTGCGAAACCGCTTCTCCGTTCTCGATGCGGACCCAACCACTTCTGTCGACGCGGAATGGAACCACATCAAAATGGCCTATACAGAGACCAGCTCCGTTGTCCTTGGACACAAAACACACACACGCGAAGACTGGATGTCACAAAATACCTGGCACCTGATCGAAGAAAGGCGCGAGCTACATCTTAAACTTCTGGCAGCTAGTGACGAGGCAATGCGCACAGATCTGAGGCGCCAATACAGACAAGTCCGTAGAAAAATCTACCGAAGTACCCGTCATGACCGTCGAGTATGGGCTGAAGAGGTTGCAGACTGCGCCCAGCGCGCCGCCAACTCCGGTAATCTCAGGGAGATGTACAAGGCGACGAAGACCTTGGCCGGTAATAGGAACCAGAGGAAGAAGAAGCCTTTGAAGGACAAAACTGGTCAGTTAATTGTGACATCGGAGGGACAGCTTCAACGCTGGCGGGAGCACTTTGAGGAGATCTTCCAAGTCCCGAACGACCCCGTTACGCTTGCAAGTGCTGCCAGCTTGCCTGCACAAAACCTGGACATAGATGTGTCTCCCCCTACAGCTGACGAGGTAGTAAAGGCCATCCGATCGCTGAAGAATGGAAAAGCCCCAGGAGTAGACCTTATCACAGCGGAAATGCTGAAAGCCGACATCCCTTCCGCTGCAAACGCGCTGACGCCTCTCCTGAGGAACATCTGGTCAGCCGAAGAGTTGCCTGGTGACTGGAGCAATGGCCTTCTGATTACTGTACCCAAGAAGGGAGACCTTAGTCAATGTGGCAATTGGAGAGGTATCACTTTGCTCTCGATTCCTTCTAAGGTGCTCTGCAGGATAATCTTGGACAGACTTTCGCGGGCCGTAGAACCTCTTCTCCGCAAAGAACAGGCTGGTTTCCGGCCCAATCGATCGTGTACGGACCAGATTAACACCTTGCGCATAATCCTCGAACAGGCATCAGAATGGCAGAGGGAAATGTACCTGACCTTTGTGGATTTCGAAAAAGCCTTCGACACTTTGAGATGGAACTGTATCTGGGATCGGCTACGTGAAATTGGAGTCCCCGAGAAGATTACAAACATGATTAAGGCCATCTACAGGAACTACTCCTGTAGAGTAACTCACGACGGTCTCATCTCGGAGGACATACCTGTTCATGCGGGTGTACGCCAGGGGTGTCTTCTTTCCCCTCTCCTCTTCCTTGTCGTTCTCGATGGCATCATGGTCAAGACCAACAGTAAGCGCCGCGGCATAGAGTGGGGGCTGTCCAACGTGCTGGAAGACTTAGACTATGCCGATGACCTATGCCTATTGAGCCACACACGTGCCGACATGCAAGCCAAAATGGACGACCTACGGCGAGAGGCCTTGGAGACGGGACTTAAAATCAACACCAGGAAGACCCAAGACATGAGGTGCGGAGCAACCAGCTCGGTACCGTTGCTCATTGGCACAGAGGGCGTGGAGACAGTCCACAAATTTACGTACCTCGGTAGTGTAGTGTCGGAAACTGGAGGGACCGAAGAGGACATCGCTTCAAGGATCGCCAAAGGGAGAGCAACCTTCGCACAGCTTCGTCCTGTATGGCAATCGCGGAAACTGACTCGGAGAGTTAAGCTCAAGATATTCCGGTCCAACGTGAAATCCGTGTTGCTGTACGGATGTGAGACGTGGAAGGTCACTAAAGACATCTCGCACCGGCTACAGGTCTTTATCAACCGCTGTCTTCGCCGCATTCTCGGCGTGTTCTGGCCCGAGAAAATCTCCAACACAGATCTATGGGAACGCTGTGGTGAGACTCCGATCGACCAGCAGATCAAACGCCGCAAATGGAACTGGATTGGCCATACGCTCCGAAGGGACCCCGACCATATACCGAGGCAAGCCCTAGACTGGAATCCCCAAGGAAAGCGAAAACGTGGCCGCCCCAAGCAGACCTGGCGGCGGACGATCACTGCAGAAGCGAAGGCGATAGGGATGACCTGGAGCGAAGTAAAGCGCGAAGCTCAAGACCGTTCGGGATGGCGACGCACTGTGGACGCCCTCTGCCCCATCTAGGGGACATAGGACATTAAGTCAAGTAAGTCAACAGATTGTTACAGAAGTTTTTATATCGATGGTAAGTTAACTGCAGCACGGCGTCATTAGGAAACTGTTTGGATCTTAAATGTAATTTGTCGCGATGTCGGCAACAACGCAGGAGCCCAGGCGTCATCCATGGTTTCAATGTGAATTTAGATCGGGGTATGATTGATTGTTTACAGTTAGCAGCTACCACGCTCACAATCGTATTCATGAACGAGTCAGCTGCGGTATTTACATCAGATTCTGCCATAACTCCATGCCATTGAGTCGATGATAGTAGTGTAGCGACACCTTCAAAGTCAATTGTAACTTTTGTTCTAGAGCGCTTTGGATTGAGCTGAGAGTGGTACGAGATTTCAATAGCAGCGGCCTTGTGGTCAGTCACATCGAAATCACACACCAAGCCAGTTACTAGGCGGTCGGTTCTGACAAATATGTGGTCCAGACAAGCTCGCTCACGGGTAGGTAGAGTAATTGCTGGCGTCAGTCCATATTCAGCAAGAAGGGATAGGTATTCCGATACATTTTCTCAGTGCGTGTTCGCGAGGATGTCTATGTTTATGTCACCTGCTACGGCTAACTGTTTAACATGACCAAGCGAGCTAAGTGTGCGGTCAAGATCGCTCAAAAAGTTAGAATAAGAAACGTAGTTTACAAATTCGACACTAGATGGCGCTGTTTTCTTCACACGTATGTGTAAATCGCGCTGTTAACATTTTCTTGTAATCTTAGTGTGTCGGAATATTTAATTTATACATTCCGACTTTTTAGGGTTCTGGTGGCTTATGATGGTCACGCATTTGCAGTTTATCATGCTACCCGTCACTTTCACGCTTGCATATTTGTTAGAACCTGACGGCAACAACGACAAACGATTAAACACGGGACCATCATAAGCCTACTGTAGAACATGTAATTGGAAACGTAGTTTACAAATTTGACACTAGATGGCGCTGTTTTCTTCACACGTATGCGTATAACGCGCTGTTAAGATTTTCTGGTAATCCTAGTGTGTTGGAATAATTGATGTGAAATTCTCAAAAACAAAAATTAAATTTGGATCTCGTCTTCGATATTGATAAAATTTGTAGGTGAGTTAATAATGTCTGGCATGATCTGAAAAAACGTTTCTTTTTTGTTACCAAAATTGTATAGAAATCCGGCAACAAAAATGGAACGTGGACGTTTTTGGAAATAGTGAATGCTCTAGTAGTTCGTAGGTAGCTCCGTATAATTCATTAAACATTATTTCAGGAAATATTAGGTTTAGGTTTAAAGACATTTTATTCTCATTTAAGATATACATCACTTCCACGAGAACTTAGTTACTACATTACATAAAGTACATGCATTAATTAAGGTTGTTGCCACCGCAAAAAAAAGAAATCAGTACATGTAATTATCATATTTAGGGCGGACAACACATACCTGTGATACGATGATAAAAAAGAAAAAAAAAAGATAAAATACAACAAAACAAAGATAAAATACAACAAACTTGCCAATAACTACAACCCTAATATCTTATTGTTATTAGCTACATATATCCTCACTTAATGTATGTTAAATTAATCGGTAACTTGTACATCTATACATATACATGTATAGATATACATTATGTACAAATATAAATGTATTAGCAACTTCACCCACTCAACGGATTAAAATTTAATAGATTTCCATGATATATTCAGCGAGTTCTGTTTTGAATTTGTTGAGCGAGTTTACATTCTTAATATCAGGCGGTATTTTATTGTACAGCAGCGCACCTTCAAAAGTTATCGTTTTTTTTCCATAATTTGTGCGTATTTTAGGCAAAACTAAGAAACTAGCACGACGATGGTGAACACATAGGTTTGAAACGTTTTTTCTTTTTGTAAATTGCAAATTTGTGTGAATCTCCTTATTTATTGTTTTTTTAATAAAAATACAAGTGTTGTAGATGTACAGTTGCTTGATGTTCATCAATTTCGTTACCGAGTAAATTTGTTTTGTTGGCGTTAGATAATGATAGTTAAAGAGCGTTTTGATAATTTTGTTTTGCAAGACCTGCAGTTCATTTATTTTTGTTTTGACAGCACTTCCCCAAAGCTCGATAAGGTACAAGAGATGCGGTTTTACAAGAGCGTTATATAAACTAAAACGTAGTTGTTTTGGTATGCATTTCGTAAGGTTACAAAGGGAGCCGCGAAGTGACGCCATTTTAGTTTTTATATAATCGATATGGATGTTCCAGGTTAATTTTGAGTCAATATTTAATCCGAGATATTTTTCGTGAGTTTTTTGTTGCAATGGGATATTATTTATCGTGAGGGGTGCGTGTGACGGTATAGGTTTGTTTTTAGCTTTAAATATGACACAGCATGTTTTTGAAATATTAATTGTTAGAAGATTATACTGAAACCAGTTATACAGTGTTTCCAGGTCTTGCTGAGCTTGTAAAGTTATGTCTTGAATATTCGAGCCAAAATAAAAAAGAGAAGTATCGTCTGCGTATAGAGCAATGTGTCCATTTAAACCTAATTCATGAACATTGTTTATATAGGCTAAAAAAAGCAAGGGTCCTAAAATGGACCCCTGTGGGACACCGCAGGTTAACGGTAATGGATCACTCTGGTTGTTATCTATTTTCACAATTTGCGTTCTGTTTGTTAAATATGATTTTAACATTTTCAGGGCTTTATCTGTTATTCCAATGACCTCTAGCTTTTTTAAAAGAAGATCATGACAAACAGTGTCAAAGGCCTTTTTAAGGTCTATAAAAATGCCTAGAACTATCTTTTTATTGTCAATATTGTGTTTTATTTTAGTAATGAGGTCGACAGTTGCTGAAAGCGTGTTACTTTTTGATCTGAACCCATATTGCCGCTCAAAAATGAAGTTGATGTCATCAAAATAGCTGTTTAATCTCGAATATAATACTTTCTCAAGGATTTTTGACAGGACCGGTAATACAGATATAGGGCGGTAGTTACCAGGATCGGTTTTCGATCCACCTTTATGGATAGGGGTAACCTTTGCAGTCTTTAGGGAGTCTGGAAATGTGCCATCCAGCAAAAGCCTATTTATAGCTATCGACAATCTACCTGCCATCAAACCTTTTATGCATTTCATTGCTTTTGTGCTTATACCATCTAGTCCTTTACTACAGTTTGAATCAAGGTTATTGATAATATGTAAAATTTCCTTTTCTGTGCATAGTTTAAAAGCACACATCTGAGGCTTAGACGGGATAGGTTGTGGTAAGCTACGTTTAAAATTGCTGTGAAATTGCTCCGGTATTTCATTTGCTAATTGAGATCCTATTGAAGAAAAATAAGTATTGAATATCTGACATATTTCATGTGGGTCTGTTATTTCTGATATGTCAACTATCAATTTTGAAGGCGCACATCTGTTTTTGGTTTTATTATTAGCTAAGGTATTTACTAGATCCCACATTTTTTTGGGTTTTGACTGTATTTGCTAAATTCCTTATAGTAATATGAGTTTTTTGTTTCTTGAATGGTTTTTGCAACTTGGTTCCTTTTTGTTTGAAATTGTGCTTCTAGAGTGTCATCGTTCAGATTCTTCTTTAGTTCTGCCCACAAGACGTTTCTTTCATTGATTTCTTTTATAACGTTTTTATTGATCCAGTCCTTTTGCGGTTGATTAATTATTTTTATTTTTTTGACTTTATTGTCTCCAATATACTTAATAATCTGATCCTCTAATGTTTTAAATTCTTGATCCATTTTATCTACACCTGATTTTTCAATCGTCTGATACAAGTTGTCGTAGTTTATGGCTTCATATTCAACATACACTCTCGGTGGTGGTTTTACTTTTTTAATCTCTAAGTATAGGTGCTTGTGGTCTGATAACGAGGAATTTACTGTTATCATGTGATAAGTATCATCCCTGAGGTTTGAACTCACATGGTCCAAAATAGATTTTTTAGTCATTCCTTCTCTAGTGCAGTAATCTTTGTTGATCTTATTAATAATCTTATGCCCTGCTTCCTTTAAAAGTTGATTATATTGTTTCGTAGTTTTATCCTTGGTTAGTAAGTCTATGTTAAAATCTCCGAATACTATTGCGCGCTTTCTTTTTTCCAATTGCGACTCATATTCTCCGAGAAAATCATTGAAATTTGTGTGTCCAGGTCTATATATTACACCTACATCAAGAGAATACTTTTCTATTTGGATCCATAAGTAATTGATTCCATTTTCATACTTGGATTCTAACAAACCATGCTTGAGATTATTGTGTATGTATGCTGATACCCCACCTCCACTGACATCGGTTCTGATATTATAATAATGCGTATAATTTGGAATTTCAAGTTGTGAAGCTTGATCTTCTGTGCGAATCCATGTTTCCGTAAGTAGAATGACGTGCACAGTATTTGGTATAGCTCTTAGGGCGCATTTTAGTTCGTCCAGTTTGCCTTTTTTTCGGATGCTCCGAGCATTGAGGTAAAGGAAGGTAAAACGGGACTTATTTCTCGGAAAACTGTCGTAACTATCTAGTATTTCATATGTATTTGCGACCTCCCTGTGAAAAGTTTGATTTACGGCCTCTAGTTTTTTGGATTAATCTTAACTATTTTCGGTGTACCATTAATATATCTGATTGTTAATTCCTTCTCACCATTTCCTTCAGACGTTTAAGTTCATCTCGTAGGCTTTTAATGTAGTTCTGTTGAGCAGGCGTTTGGTCGGAGTACATTTTGATATTTTCTGGTAATGTATTTTTATTACGGAGTAGTTCCTTGGGAGGTTCTGGTGCATCAAAACATACTTTAACACTGCGTGATTTTCCTTGAGAATACTTGCCTATTCTAAAATCTTTCACGGGTTTTGGTATGTTTTTTTTTATTGAAGTAATAAGTTTTAGTACTTCAACCTCATCTGCGGTTTTCCTTTCTCCTGCAGTAGGCAAGTTAGGTTCAGGAATGCCCACTAAGATGACGTGTTTCTCCCTGTTATTACGCTCCTGCATTTCTTGAATTATTTGTTCTCCAATGTGTGTCTGATTTGCAGGCCCAAGTGCTGCCGCTTTGACAGTGTTGAGGTCAGATTCCAGATGTTTAATTTTTTCGTCACCCAGTGAAATGGATTCCTCTAATCGTGTGATATGGTTTTTTATATCCCTTTGCTCGGTCAGAACGGCAGACGTCGATGCTTGTATGTCGCTCATTTGTGTCATAACTCCATCAACTTGTTCTCGAAGCACTATTGTGTTATGTTCATTAGATGATTTTATGTCAGAAATCTGACCTTTTATTTCGGCGATATTATCTTGCATTTTTTGCATTATTTGTTCATTTGACACAGTATATTTCTCCAGTAAAGAGCTTATACGAGATATTTCTGATCGAATTTCTTTTACATCACTAGAGCAGGTGCAATCGGTATCGGATGGTTTTTTTCGTTTTCGGAGTGTAATTTGCGGCTCCGGAAAAAAATTGCTTAATTTTGAAAGGTCGGGTTGCGATCCAACGGCTCGCGGTCCCGTCCCAATCGTTGTAGCGCAATCTAGCGCTGTTTCATTTGGTGAATTCTCGTCGGACATATTACTTTTTAATATAAAATAATCAGCCACTAGGTACGTACACTCAGTCGGTATCACAAAAGAAAATGTTCAGTTACGTATTCCGAGTAGCGTACTATTGCAGAGATTTTTTTTTAAGTTTTTAAAATATATATTAACTGAATAAAGTCTTAGAAATCAAAAGCCGGTAGCAAGGCAGATTATTTTACGCACTGAGAAACACTTCATAGCCGATTTCGAACCTTGCGTAGCAGTAATTACGGTCCTTGCGCACTATTGTTGTCCGGTGCAGCGATCGGGTACAGGTTCATGAGTCACGCCCTCCGGGCCGGCGATGCAGCTAAGAACGTAGCTTGTGTGTCGTAGGTCAGTTACGTGAGTTTAAATCGGGTCTCCCTCGAGATCCCTAACATCGTTTGTCCTAAAATCACTTGCCCGAACTGTTTTGCACTAATGGGCATTAGCCCTATCGATCAGTTGCAATAACACTCATTTTCCATAATGTAATGATTGACCTAAAACTCACTTGCCCAAATAATTTTTTACCATAACTGTTAAAAACCCTAATGTTATTTTCCATATTCTTCGAAATCCCTAATAACGTTTCACCTCATGTCATTTAGCCTAAATGTTGTTGTCCTAAGAGACAGAAGCCCTAGCGATCAATAGCCATACCTAACGATATTTAATCATAATGTCGGTAATGGTTAAACAATTTTTTTTTTTAAATTTTAGAGAGATATTGGCTCCTAAATAAAATTTGGGGGTGCCTGTCGTGTCGCATAACGTCGATTATCCTAAAATTTTTTGGCCGAGAATGTATGGCATAATGTTACATGGCATACTACTTGTTTAGCCTACTTAATTTTGCGCAAATACGTTTAAAATACCTACACCATATTTATTCTAATATTGATTACTCGAATGTCGAATGACCTAAAGCATAATAATCCTAATGTTCATTGTAATAAATATTGTTTTCCCTACTACTCGAACTGTCAATTTTCACTGCGCCTACTTTTATCATGTCCGAAATTTCATTCAAAAAGGCATTTTAATAACAACATGCAAAACATTTGAACAACAGGGTGAATGGTTAAAAAAAATGTTCGAGTAATAAACCAGGGTAAAACCGACGTGGATTGGTTAGGTTTCGAAACTAGGGCGGAGTGAATGGCGTAGTCTTTAAATACTTAAGTATTTTTAATCAATTGTTTACACATCCTCATACTTACAAAGCCAAAAAAGGGGGGACGGGGGGGCGAAGCCCCCCACCGGGGGGGCTCGGGGGGCGAAGCCCCCCGCATTAAAAAAGAAATAATCTGAACATCCCCTACCTTAACCTGGATAGGTTCGTTAGGTACCTTTTATCCCTTAGAGCGGAAACAGAAGCCCCGCACAGCGGGGCTTCGTCGACCGGTTCCCAGGTCAAAATTGCTCACTTAAATTCTTTGGACAACAGGGCGAATTATGTAGTAATAGTTAAGTATAAGGAATAAAAAAATATTTTTAAAACTAGTTAAAGGTAGGTAATCACTATTAGTACATTAAATAGTAGGAACATCACCATTATGCACAATAATTTTTCGATACATATACATTAGACACGAAAATCATTAGGACAAACAATATTTAGGAACAACCAAGTTAGGATTAACAATTTCGGCATAGCAAAAATGCGCAACAATGTTTATGCCATTCATTTTTCGGCGTAAAGTTGTTATGCGACAAATTTTTCGAAATAAAAACATTATGCCACCCGATATAGACCCAAAATTTGGTTTTGGATATCTTGGTAATTATAAAGTTAGACAAGTTGTCCATACAAAACATGCTTATTTTAGCGTCCTCTATACGATAGCATAAAAAAATACGTGTTATAATGACACCACCCCCATCAAAAAATTTCCCGCGCCCCCTTTGCTATAATACTCTGACCCGTCAGGTCAGCAGCGCAGCTTACAGATATAGGATAAACTGCAATAGGCCATACAGAGTTAGGAAATACGATTATTAGGATTATCGATCATGAGGCTTACTGACAATTATGATACATGACTATTATTGCATATAACGTTAGGATGAATAATTGATATGGAAAATGATAATTAGGATATAACGCATTAGGGAAAACAAAAATCATCCATACGATATTAGGAAAATTAAAAATATGGCATATGAGCGTTAGGACAAATGATCATTCGGACATAAAACGTTAGTCAATGTAAAAATAGGTCAAAAAACGTTAGGGATCCAGATATAGATCCGTTTAAATCAATTACTTTTAGGTATTAACTAGCTTGTATCTTCAGAATGCCTCGATGGATTTTCACGGAATAAAAAATGTTCGGTTTTGCACATTCACTAGGATTCACTGTTGTTGTTTTAGTCACTCATAACGCAGTGTTTACCACTTTTTAGATAATAATTATACGGAGCAGCGCAAGCGTACGTGTTGTGGTTATTAGGCGCGGCGGCGGATGATTTCAATTCAATATTTCTAGGTTTAACCTTTTGAAGGCGTTTGTACACTCAACCAAATTGATCCCTTGGCCACTCTAAGAGCGATGTTGTCGTAATTACATATTTTAAGAGATTTCTTACAATATAATCTATTAACTTATTGTGACAAAAGTTCAGAGTTCCAAAGGACTACGGGCAGATTTGTATGGAGAGTGGACCAAAAACCAACAGAGCTGAAAGTGGTGTCATTAAATAGGTATTTACATTTATTTAATTTCATTTTATGGGAACTTTGTTCAATTCCATTGCAAAACGGAGATATTTGTATTTTAGTCAGAGTAAATACCTACTATGATGAATGGTGTCTGGGCGACGGTGATTTACTTAGAGAGTGCCCGCAGAACGCCTTACTCATATAAAATTATCCAATGGAATTCAACTTTGCACCTATAGAATGAAATAAAGTACATAAGCAGACCTTTTTAATGACACTACTCCCAGCTCTGTTGGTTTTTGGTCCATTTTGACGCATAGTCCTTTCCAATGCAATCGGTTGGCTGTACATGCAGTGCACAAGCTACTCTTAACCTTTTCACAGCCGGTCACGAACCTAATTTGTTATGATCTTGAACCAGTAGAGTTCAAATTTAAATGATTATTTTTTATTTTTGGCGCTGAAAGGGTTAAGACATTTTATGTTCCGGGTGTGTCCTAAACGAGATTTAAAACCAGAAGTTTTTCAGAATTTGTTAATTTTTTCGTCTTTGATAGAATAAGAGCGAGAAACAAGAGGGTTGCATCAAAGGAATCTAGCCCCTTGCCTACATAAAGTACGATATCTCTGAAGTGTCTGTTCTGATTGGGACATGTTCTAACGATCCTAACTCTTGTTGTAAATGTAATATTATAAAAACTTATGAATGCATGAAACTAGTATTGATTGGTATAATACTCGTATATTTAGGTACAGTCGCCAGCAGATATATCGGAGCTGCTAAGGCGAGCGTTTGCGTTGTTAAACGCAAGGTATCGATAATTTACCACTAAAAACAAAGTTTGTTCAAAATGTCATAACAAAAGAGATAAATATCTCATTCACATACCTAATTTTTGATTGTATAAATACGTTGTAATTTTTTGATTGAAGTTTAATTCACTTTTATTATTTGAATGGTTTCGCTATAATACAGCAAGTACTTTGTTATGCTCTCCAGAATTTTTTTTTAAATGCCTTACCTGCCATAAAGCAGCTGATGTACAGATATTTTATATCGGTGCTTAAAGTTCAAGTTTCTTCAAATTTTCATCTCCAGTTTTCAATTTCGTCACACCAAGCAATGATGTCATTGCCAGTTAGGTCAAAATTCATTTCGTTGTCTTGTTTCATACCACTCTGTCACGCTTTTAGTTGCTGTATCGATTCAGTGTATAAAAAAATCTGGTGCACTTGTATTTCTCTTTTATCAAAAATTTAAAACAAAACATCATCTCACACAAAAATCACCACTGCGTCACGTTTTTTAGGGACACAAAATAAGACAACGAAAATAATTTTGACCCAGTTATAATAAGTTTTTCGATGTCTTTGTTTCAAAGTTTTATTTAAAAATGATACATTCTGGTTTTTGAGCAGCTAAAAGATATATTATGACGTCGTAACTACTCGTCTGTTAATTTTGCTAACAAGAATATTAAGCAACCCAGCACAGAAACTCAATCTGAAACAATATAACCGGAAAGCATTTACACTGTAATTCGACGTTCGCCAGAATTAAACAGAATCCCTAGAAAGACGAACTATGATACTCCAACAAATTCTATAGTTAAGTACAAGATTGTGTGCAAACCCTGAGTTTGATAAACTTAACCCTGGGATTTGTTTACACGGATCGGGACGGATCCGACACGATTTAAACACTCGCAGTACCGTGTGTAAATCTAAAGGTGCATTCAGACCAAAAGAGCATTCGCTGTTCTATCCCCCGCTCTACGAAATCAACCAATCACGTTTTGTGCAACGATCGAATTTCGTAGAGTGGGAGGTTAGAATAGCGAATGTTCGCTTGGTCTGAACGCACCTTAATACGGGCGATAAACGAAACCAGGCAATATTAATTAGTGTAATCATGGATCACAAGATTTTTTTGAGTTACACTTAATTATGAGTTCACGGATTTTTTTAATGATTTTTGGAGCAGCAATGTAGTTTGTATGAACATTTTTTAATATTGATAATAATAATTATGGTAGTTATGTCATCTGCTTTTGAAATTAGCTGTCAACGAGCGTTTAACTTTGAATGTTTCTTTACATTGCGCGCCGAATTATTTTGTACGAATAATTTTGTTGATCTAATTTTAAGTAAAAGTTTATCTAAATATACTTACTATGTCCTACACTAAACTCCGTTAAGAGTTTCGCCCGTATTAGACTTACACCCTGTATATCCAGATATTCAACCCTGCAGAGCTTTTCAACACTTTGGGTATCCTTGGTCTAGCGTCATAATTTCGTTAGAAAACGAAGTGTAAGGCCGATATAGTCTTATGTGACATGCTCTTTTTACAACGAAAACTAAAAATTACATATACCACATAAATCACTATGTATATAAATGTCACTAAGAGGCATCATATCAAAAGAAAGTATTGAATATTGATGTCTCGTGAGCTGATATGATAGGTAATTTTTTGTCATAAACTTCATAAACAATTCGTTTATCTATGTTCTATAAAAAGCTTTTGTAGGCAATAAAAACATACAAAAACTATCTGTATTAAAAGATTTCCAATATCCTAATTTAATAAACAGACGAACAAATAACTTACTTCATAATACTCGTACTTATTTAATAAAAACGTGATTGCTTACAATGGGCCTCATAAGAAGGCTCAATCAAGTCACCCAAAGGGCAATGGAGAGAGGGCTATGCTAGGAGTGTCTATGCGAGATAGAATTAGAAATAACCGATATAGTGATCTCTCCGAATTGCTAAAGGGAAGTGGCAGCGGGCGGGGCACATTGTGCATAGAACCGATGGCCGTTGGCACTGAAAGGCTCTCGAGAGGCAGCCACCTACCGGAAGGCGACAAGATAGACTGATTACCTGGTGAAGTTCGCAGGAGTCTGCTGGATGCGGGTGGCGCAGGACCGGTCATTGTGGCAATGTGAAAGTTTGTGTGGGGGTAGGCCTACGTTCAGCAGTGGACGTCTTACGGTAGATTTGGTGATGTGTTGTGTTGTCGTCCTAAGGCACCCCAGAGGTGCAAAGGGCCTTCGCAAGATCGCGCCACGCCTCTCTGTCCTCAGCAACACTTTTAGCCTCCCTCCAGCTTAGGCCAACCGTACGGAGCTCGTTTGAGACGGATCGCTGCCAGGAGTGCACTGGCCACCCAGGAGGTCGGCTGCCGTTGGGCGGTTTCCAGTCAAAAGCGATGTAGGCGTTGCTTTGCTCTCCTCTCCGGATAGTGTGACCTATCCATCTCCATTTCCTGGAGGCAATCTCGATGCCTATAGGTGTATGGTGGCATATAGTCCACAGGTCTTCGTTTCGGATAGTGATGGTGATGAAAAAATAAGCATGATTTTTCCGTAGATTATAAAACCAGTTTCCTGAAGGAACCGTAACTAAGGCGTGCAAGTTATTAGCAGTTAGTGAGTGAGTGACTCAAACACCAACCAAGACAAGTTTTAATGAGCAGTTTCGTACAAATATTGGCGAGATATTCAGGACAACTTATAAGACGCCTTTTCTTATTGCGAAGACGTCTTTCGTAGTTGCTGGCTTTTACAAGTTTCAGATTACGTTGTTTGGGTTTAAAAGTTTCATGACAATCTAGCTTATAAACTTTTGTACGGCATATTTTTGTGAAAATGTTTCATAGTTTAGTTTTTTAAGTAGTGTAAGGAAATTAGCCCGGTACAACACTAGCGGTAGTACCGGCATGTCACTTCACTACGGCGTCGGTCGAGCTGTCAACGGACGTTACACGGATATGGCGCGTCGCGGTTACTCTATCTTAAAATTACTGTGTGATTGCCTTGTTAACCATTTAATAAATTATGTATTAGTGATGAAGCGGTGTTTTTACCCTAACAGCTTCAGAAGTGAGATATTATCATACGCCTACTAAAGTTTAATTGACCAAAATGGGTACAATCTATTCCGCTGGTATCGGAGTCCCATTGTTGTGATTGAAATACTTGGATTCACCTGATTCTAATGAGTGAATGCACCAATTCTACTAAATGCATTATTGCTATAGTATTAATAATAAACGACGCAATCATACAAAGTACTTCGCGTAAAGGTAACCGGTAACTTCGTCGTCATGGTAACTTATCGTGGTAGGTCTGTGGCTAATGTGAATTCATCTCTTAACAGAGTTCCTAAATATTACGCACGGTAAGCTTGTTACAAAGAGGCAGATAAGAAATATAAAAAAAAAACCGGTGCGCGATGCACAGGTTGAAGATAATCTTAAAAGGGTGCCTCGGTTGTGTGGTGTGTGTTTTGATATGTTTTCAGATTTAAAGTAAGCACTAAATATTACATTTATGTGGACCAAGAACAAACTACAAGTTAATGGTACTAGTATACCATAGTATACCCAGAGCTGCAACAGTGCTGCATAAGGCATAACACAATCAAAGCAATGTACCATGGAATAACAGGTGGATTGTTGTATGATACATAAATGTTGGAACTTAGTAATCCCATTATTTAGTTGGATTTAATTAATTGAAGTCCCAAGGTAAGAGCCGAATAAAAAAAAAAAGTGTACATTTAACGGTGAGTCTTAACTTATTTTAATATATGTCAAGTTTAGTATCATATTGACAGATTGGTCACCATTTCTCCTGAATAAGTTCCTTGTTTACATGAAGAGAAAGAGTGGAAACTGTATAGAATAATTTTGACAGTTTCATACTAATTGTACTGTTCAGTATGTATGGACAAGTGTATTGCATTGATTTGGTTTGTGAGTTTTATCTTAGGTACATTTCAATTATTATTTACCTATGAATGTGGAATACTATGAAAGCCAAGCCGTTCAATTAGGAACAGGCCAACTATAGTCTGTGATACTTAAATAACTTAGAAGATATTTTAGTAACATGGTATCATCTTCTACATCTTTGTGGAATGTACAAAGTGAACAACATTCATAATTTGTTACAACCTATGCCATGTTCATTCACAAGAATTTGATGAAATGATCATACTCTCTCTCATCTTTTTAGTAATTATCATAATACTTCATACCTAATGATATGAAATAAGCATAAACATGCTATGCTTGTTATTCTTAATATGTGACCATATATTAGTCAATACAGGTTATGAACTGTGCATTCTATTTGTGTACAGTCTACTACAAAAATAGGTCTTCACTTTAAGAACTCATTAATTTGTCAATATGGTGTATAGCTTCCCACTACACCTACATGCAATATTAACATTGAAGTCAACAAAATGGTAATAACTCTTTTATTATGAAATTCTACCATTTTGCAATAAGTACACTCGTGCACATATAAGACATTGAATTCCTATTAATTGTTGTTTCTAGTATGGGAAAATACTTATTTGGATTTTAAACATACAAGTACCTATTACAAGTAGGACTTAATGTAAGGCGTGAAATATGAATGCCTGATTCAGGCATCTAATGCAAATGTTTAGTATACCTACTACAAAGTCATCACCATTATCAGCTTTGTTATACAGAGATTGATGCAATGAATACTTTGGTTAGACATTGTCATGCAACGGTACAACAGTGACATGCCTTCTTGGCTCATCAAGTCATCCGCTATCTGGTTTTAACCTTATATTTCAGATGCATGTTTTCGAACAGCTACTTAAATAAACTTAGATTATCTTGAACTTTCAAGTCTTTCACAGAAGTGTCTGAGGTATTATACTGCTACATCACTTACAATGAAATGGATAAAATGATATCAATAATATTTACTTATCTAAGATTTGGGTAAGTGCAGTTGGCATATTGACTTATGGTGTTTTTGTTTCACATTGGAAGTTGAAAAATGATCTGTTGGAAGAATGCATAACCTACAAGGTAAATTGCTTATTTAAAATGTTTAATGATTCTAACCTATTCACTGTTATTCATCATCATCATAATGATTAAAGTTGCCAGTTACATGAGAAGTTCAGTTGAGGCCACTTCATTATTTAACAATTTAATATTCATTTCACCCTCAAGGTATAACTGATATGTATTACAATTATGCAAGACGCATCATGAACAATACATTTATGTATATGACAATTGCACACAATAAATGTGTTCAGTGCTTTATAATTTGTCCAGTTACAGAGATGCTGTGTTGGGTATGATACATTTGTGCAGTACATATAGTTTCTTTAAATACATGGGAACCTCAATAATACGAACCCTCAATGTGGCAAACCTTGATAAATGGTAATACTATTTAAATTTATATCTATTGAATCAACAAAACATATTTAAGGAATTTTTGCAATGTGCTTACCTTTTATGGAGCTGCTTGGAAGTGAACAGCCAAGTTCCATATGATTATTATCATGGGACTTATGGACTGGTGTTATTGTTATATACCATTTTATGAACTTGTGTCTCTTACAGAATATAGTTACTGAACTGTTGTGGTTTACATAGCAAATCCTGTTTCTTATAAAGTACACTACGATGATATGATGACATGCAGAGAATTCTTTTCACAGGTTTAATTATTGAATCCAGCATGTACCTATATGAATGCTCTTAGTGTACAATGTTCACTATGAAATGATGATGTTCAAGAATTCTCAGATTAAGAACTGAGTTAATTGGAAGAGGTGATTCTTGCCTTGTGGTTTAATGATAATGACTCAATCTTTTGCAGGTTTGATGAATTTTGTCTAATGAAAAATGCTTTGGTTATACAGCGTTATATGACCATTCATGATAGTAGATTCATGCTGGGCAGCAGCGTCATCATAGTGGACTGGGATAGGCTGATGATATGACATATTACAGTGTTCACTATAAAAGGAATATGTTCACAAATACTCAGATTGGTACCTGAGTTAATGAAACACGTCCATCCTAATTTATAGTTTGGTGCTGATGTTGCCCACTATTATAAATTTAAAAGTGTGTCTTTTATCGTTTTCTGAATGGCTCATTATTACATTATTGACACCTGCTATTTCTCCATAAATCGGAAGGGAGACATCCAAACTTATGAGTTACTTTAACATTGTCGTTATGGCAGTTGATTATTTGCTCCTAACTTAAGTGCTAGGTGGTGTATGAGTTCGGAGTTATGTTATCCGTTGATATTATTACGAAAGAGTCTTGCTATCATTCAAATAAGATCTCAATTCTAGTTATTCACTTGCTCCTTGGTTGAGACCTAGGCTGCCTGTGAAATCAAATGACATTGTAATTGCCCGTAAGGTTACTCCTCGATTAAGAACTTGGTGGTGTTACGGTGTATGAGATCTCGTTTATATTTTGTTGCCAACTATTGTTACTTAACTATTAATTGTGATCTGATTCTTTAGTCATATAAAACATCTGGGCTGGCGCCTCCATGGCGGTCCTAGATAATACATTGGGGCTGGCGCCTCCATGGCGGTCCTAGATAATACGTTTGGACTGGCGCCTCCATGGCGGTCCTGGATAATACATGTGGACTGGCGCCCCAGTGGCGGTCCTGGATAATACATGTGGACTGGCGCCCCAGTGGCGGTCCTGGATAATACATGTGGACTGGCGCCCCAGTGGCGGTCCTGGATAATACATGTGGACTGGCGCCCCAGTGGCGGTCCTGGATAATACATGTGGACTGGCGCCCCAGTGGCGGTCCTGGATAATACATGTGGACTGGCGCCCCAGTGGCGGTCCTGGATAATACATGTGGGCTGGCGCCCCAGTGGCGGTCCTGGATAATACATGTGGGCTGGCGCCTCAGTGGCGGTCCTGGATAAAACATTTGGGCTGGCGCCGAGAGGCGGTCTATATCAAATACTGGTTCCATTGCGATCTGGCAGTTAATTCATATGTTTTATGACCTTATATCGTGTTGTTTTAACCTCATTCCTTAGCAGGGCAAGCCTGGAAACGGGCGTCTGTTTGTCTAGCTGAGTATATGTAAGGTGCACGCAGCGGGTCTTACGCATTGCTGCCGGAACGCGTCAGTTGACGAATTCACCGCACTGGCAGACTTCGCCGTAACCCAGGCGCGGGAGCGGCTATGTACGCGCTTCTGCGCGAGTCATCGGTGACTAGTACGGACACAAGCAGTCATCCCAAGGCGCTCTACGTCGCCGGATACAACTGTGAGCTTGTTCCATTACTTTATTGGCATTATAACATTCATCATTCGAGGAATGTGTACATCAGTAATTGTGTGATTATTCAAAAATTAATGATATCATGTTACTCGTAAGTCTGTCTGTACTGTGTATAATCAAACAAATTCGCAATTAGCCAGCGAACACTTGACTGATTTCATGATGTTACATTTATTTTATTAATGTCATTAATCCTTTAAAAAATGCTACTAGATGGCGCTGTCCTAAGTGTATAATAGTCTCATACATAATGGCGATATATTTACAAGTTCAATGTCAAAAAAAAAGAAAAAGAGTTTTCATTAATTGCACATCATGCAAGTAAATGATATCACTTTAATCTTGGAATCGCTCAATGAAAGTATTAAAATTTGTATACTGACTATACTAAAGATTTAAAAAAAAAGGGGGTTGACCTGGTTCTTGCCACTCCACATTAGCACAATTATAATAAGCCCAGTTGATAAAAGGTACATCGTCATTTGAACATATCTTGTCTGTCTGTCCATGTTACGCTTGACACTGACGAAATCGACGAATCGGTTCGTGGACGACGGAACGTCGCACATGTTATAGATTCATGGCATTCAAGACCTGTGTATGCGTTACGCTTAAAATGCATTTGTTCAATTCGCAGTGTATTGAACCTATGAGACTTCAGTCACACAATTTGGGTGCTGGGGCTGTGAAAGTTAGCGGCCTACGGTGAGCTTCTGTGAAGACCTGAAGAATTGACCTTCGGGCCGAAGGTTTGGTCAGTGAATGGCCGAACTGTAAGGAAATTAGCCCGGTACAACACTAGCGGTAGTACCGGCATGTCACTTCACTACGGCGTCGGTCGAGCTGTCAACGGACGTTACACGGATATGGCGCGTCGCGGTTACTCTATCTTAAAATTACTGTGTGATTGCCTTGTTAACCATTTAATAAATTATGTATTAGTGATGAAGCGGTGTTTTTACCCTAACAGCTGTAACACTACTATGTCCTCGTAATGCCTATTCTATTTTAGGACAACTGAAATAATAACCCATTGTCCTAAAAAAGGACATTTTATTTTTAATTTTGTCCCTACAAAAAAATATCGTATTTCTTTGAAAAATATGACGTCATGGGCCGTTATGAGTAAATTTTGTTGTCCTAAAAATAGTACGTTGGGCATTACGAAGATATACCAATAAAAAATACTGAGTTTACTAACACCGCAGGTGGGATTTGAAACTACGTCCTCAGCTTTCGCAGCTGATGCCTAAACCACTTGGTTCCTCCAGCCGCTGTAGAAATCCAACCTCCGACGTTGATAAAGTTGGTATTTCTTCGTTGGTGACATACTCGTTATTACGAGTATTTAAAACTTTCGTACGACATAATCTGTTTTTGTATGGTCTTATTATAACATGATTGTTTTAATTAACCCACGCTCAGGATTGACTTGTGATCCCATGCATGCATTGCCATGCAAGGTTACGTTAAGATATATATATTATATATCTTTGATTTCAAGGGTGACCTAGGAAGGTCACCTTGAAAAATCTTGACTGCATTAAAATTGACAAAATTTTGACTTTTTTGACTGTTATGTGGCCCAAGGAGGGTCACCCATTAATGATAGCTTGCTTACTTTCTTCTAACAAACTATTCAACTGCTCGATACCTCCTACGTATACTGGTGCAAGTGACATTTTTACCATTTTCGTTTTTTTGCATGTTTGGGTTCAAAATACTTATATCTACAAGCTATAAAATTTTTGTGGCGAAATTACCACTAGTTTTTGAAATAAAGTGGCGTATACTGATATAACTAACACATTTTTTTTGGTTCGAACGTCGTATACTGAGCTAAGTGACTTGTACCACTATACGCAGTACACTTATCGCCGCGGGCGGAAGTTATACCAGTATGCGCGAGCAACAATCTAAAATCTACACATAAAAGTAGGCTCTATTGCTTATTATTTAGCAATATTGTTGTTATTTGATTAGTTGTTATGTTAAATCAAATGAATTATGCGAAACCTACCTACCTAACTAAATATAAAAAAAATAGTAGATTACTGCTTGCCAGCTAAGCAGAGCTAATATAGATAGCTGAATATTAGCAAGGCCGAATACGAATACGAATCTGGCCAACAATTAGGTAGTGTGTTTTTCAAATATGTAATAACACAGCAAAAGGGACAAACTATGTTTATCGGAACGCTAAGTCAAGGAGTAAGAATATACCGACGGCTGCTCATAAGCATACATATTCTTTGCGAGCCGATATTAAGAAATGTAATCACTAAATGAAATCAGAGCTTACAATATTCCCTTTGGTCCATGTTGAATAACAAGTGGATAATATTCGTAACCATTTAAATTGTTTTCTAATTAATATATAATGTCTTTAATAATATCGTCTTCTCAAACCTACCACCAGTATTGGATGGACGAATAAGTCTGATAGCCCAGACAGTAAAAAAGTATTTCAGCTACTTATAAAGACATTGAATTTTGACATACTTACCTACACTAAAACGAAAGAAGCCTACTTAGTAGTTCCAATATATACTTCTTTTAATTTGAGTCTTAAAATCATTACTAAGTAGTTACGTCTTACTGTACGCACCTAAGAAGTATTGAAGTATGGCATCGAATTCGTGTATAATATTTATTTTGTAAAAGCAACGCCGAAATATTTATGTTGATGTTATTTCTTCAACTGTTATATTGTCTTTTGATGTTGTAAGACTTGTCTTGATCACTTGAAATTAAAACTATGTGTTTGTTTCAAGACTTTCTTCCAGTAACCATTAATCCGGTAGGACACTAAGAATAATAAAAAATATGCTTATTTAAAAATGATGGTAAATCAGTTTATTTTTTTTATTTTAAGCGTTTATTTTTCTTTGCATTTATATACTTTTAGACTTCCTGCAATGCCCATAACATACAAAAAAGCTTCAACGTATACTGGTACATGATTAATCAATTTAGGCGTATACTGGTACAACTGACAAATTAGGCGAAAACTAATCAATAAAAAACATTAAAGCAACAACTCCGGTTTGTTTAGATATTTACGGAGCATGATACAAAATATACATCAAAGGCACTTAAAATATATCCGTGTTCATCGAGTCATAGTATACTACGTATACGGTAGTTGTCTCAGTTCATCAAAAACAAGAACTCGTAAATTTCACGTATACTGGTGTAACTACCATTTTTTCAAAAACTACTATTTAAATATTAGATGTCATATACCAAAGAAAAACGACCAAGATCACCTGTGTCCGAGGTGGGACAAAGGATGGTCAAAGGCGCCTAGCCTCGTAAGGGATTGCATATACCCGAGAAATTTGACCGGTGGTTGCTAAGACCGAGTGGCCGAGGGGTACAGGCATCAGCCGCGAAAGCTGAGTACGTGGGTTCGATCCCCACCTCGGACACAGGTGATCTTGGTCGTTTTTCTTTGGTATATGACATCTAATATTTATAATTTGTAAAGTTTTAAGTAGTGTTACTACTGGAGAAAAATTAAAAAGTACAAATCAAAATATTTAGTTAATAAATAATTTGATTTGTGTTTTCGCAATATATTCAACTACTATTTATTTCAAAAAAGTAAATATGTAGATTGTATTAAAAAGTATTTGTTATAAATTCTTGAAAATATGATGAAATTATTTCATTGTATGAGCTAGTTACAGAACTTTGTACCTTTGAACAGCTCTCCTGGAAAATTATGATTTTGCACTTGCTCCAGTATACGTAGGAGGTATCGTGCTGTCCCTTTGGTCACGTGACAGAATAACAACAAAAAAAGTGATTGACCCAAATACACTCGACGTAAGACTCCAAAGTATTGAATAAATAAGTTTAGAAAATTCGTCGTATTAGTGTAGGTAGGCATGCAATTTGTACATTGAATGCATAGGAAAATTTGTTAAGCCCTAACGGCATGACTTGATTTCATTCGGACCAACATATGTTACAAAAGTGGTGCAAACCAAAACACTTAAATGCAGGCCCCTATTTAATCTGTATATGTACATTCGATGTACATCTCCATCTAATGAAAACAAATGTGAAGTGTTCGTCGCCTTCAAATTGCTTTTATATCGTCCTGCCGTTAATGAAAACACAGGTAACGCTTCTAAACGTGATTTACCTGCATAATCCGTATCGGATTAATAGGGTCAGGGTCTGAACCCCTGTGGTCCGCTTTTGTGTTTCGAAAGTATGCCGAATTTCCCGGAACACAAGACCTTAATTGATTTATTATCGTGAAATTAAAATTAAAACAACCAATCGTATTTTTAACAAAAATACAAGAATGGATTAATTTTAAATTGTTTTATTTTTTCTGTATTGGTCACTCTTAAGAGAGTATTTTTGTACATATCAAGTATAATAATATTTCATGAATGTATGTGCTCTATCATATCCAATTGATACGTTTTGTTAAAGTTTTGCACCCATAGTAGTTTCGACCGGATAGGGAATTTATTGAATAGCCAAACGATAATACTGTAAATTACATTATCTAAATGTAAGTCGCGACTTGTACATTTTGTTATCAATAAAAAATACCTATATTTATGGAAGTGTCTACTAAAGCTTTTTCTAATTAACTACGCCTTTTACAGGAAATAAAATGCAGACCAAATCACAGAGGAAAATACAGCCATGCTTAAATTGGCTATGCTTTAAATAAGTTTGCTAACAGATCAGTGAACACGATACGCCCCAAACCAAACCACATTGTGGTAGGCTAAAAATAAATTGACCTCCCATCGAACATAAATTCAAAACACGTTGTAAATCAGCTGGATTCGGGCAAGGGCCAAGAAACACCCTAATTGTACCCTATCAAATGAAATTGCTCGAGAGTGACCGACTCACGCAACCACACACCCTTAAACGCCCACAAACCGCAACTCTTTACCACCTGGCTCCGATAGGAGACCACGGCAGCGGCTTGCAATCAAAATAACGTTTGTTATATGCCACTTTAATGGTGCCAATAAGGGTTTTCGAAGTGAAAGGAAAGCTTGGAGTCATTAATTTGAGTTGCTTTTGTTCGTGCTCGCGTTTTGAAGGAGTTACTCCAAATCGATGATCGGGTACCGAGATATCAAGCATCGATCAACAAAGTCCTGGGAGTTCATGGGACATCATTTTTTGCTAACAACATGACTTCGGTATAGTGTGCATTTTATTTTTATTTGGATGGGCTTACTCATGGTAGAGATGTAGTCTACGATGAAGCGAGTTCACACAGAAGGTGCCTGTTCACCCTTGACTAGAAGGCTGACGGGTTACATGATCTCGGAAATATAGACGCCGGCAGGAAATTCCACTCCTTGACAGTACGCATAAGAAAAGAAGAAGCAAAGCGCTTCGTGCGAATAAAATGTATGTCTTGTATGTTGGACGTGCGGTTATGTACGTGGAAAATAATAAGCAGTATTTTATGAACGTGCCATGCCTGTTATTTTATACAAGTTGCCAATTTTCCCATGAATGTGCTCATTTATAGAAAATTTGGAACTTGCTTTTGCTAGGTGAAACGGGTATTTAATGTCCCCTGTTGTTTACTCTTATTGATCAAAAATAAATATTTTTAATGTAAATAAACGGACGTTGGCCGTGTGATGACGGCAGTAAGAACACATTTAGTCACCACTCCAACTCTTCCCGCGGGTGTCATAAGAGCCGATTTAGGGATTGAAGAGTAAACTGACCATTATTTGATAAGAGATTGATGATCCCAGCAGAGTCATCATAGTGGACACATTACTGCGATCGCCAATGCGCTTGGCTAGCGTGGCGGTTATGGGCATTTACCCCGCGATGCGTCTAAACGCATACTTAATAGGAGAGGATTTCTTCCAGCAGTGGACTGAGATAGGCTGATGAGAGTCACTGAGAGTATTATTATATTTTATATAGAGAATGCCAGTTTCCAAAAAGTCGATGATAGTAATTTCGTAACTATTGCAACTTGCCATTTTCCAATTATACTACTCTTATCTTAAAACCCAGTCTGCAGTCTATTGTAGTTAAGTACCTTTCAAATCAATTCATTCACTCATTCGATATGGAACAAGAACTAGCATCGCAAAAGCACGTCGCTCCCATTCCCATTCATACCCTTATCTGACTTCAGATATCACTTTATGTATAGGGGCTAGATGTTTGACGTAACGTAATATCATTTGCTATCAGTGCTTGCAGAAACTCTTCCTGCAAGTGTCGGAAGAACCCTTTATAGGGCAAGATTTTTTTTGGGCAATTTTCTTGATTTTTATTCATATGTATAGTAGTTAAACGTTAGACTGAGAAACTAATTTCTTAAGATTCCTGGAAAACGCCGTAAAAGCGAGAAAATTGGCGGTCAACCATATGACCGTTGATCATTTCGTGCTACCACTGGGGTGGTCATCCATTTGACCAGTGCTCATGCAGTGCTATACAATGTGGTCGATATATTGACCACTGCTCATTTACCTAGAACTTATTCAAAATATACAATTAAACAAGTTTTAAGAAATAATATTAATTTATTAAATAATTAACGTATAAAGACTCACAGTTAAATATTGAACATCTAAAACATACAAGAAATAAAACAACACGTTAATGTTTCTCATGGGAGAAACTGGCGAGTGAAAAGTTGACCTGAACTAGGAAATGATAAGGTTATCTTATCTTTACTGATTGCAATTGATCAAAAGTAATGATTGTAAATAAAAATAGGTACATTATTCCTGTCTTTGATATAAATTACTTACAACAACGTATATATTAAGTTTTATTTTACTTTTTTTCTCTAATAGGGCAGTGGTCGCGTTTGAGAACGCTTTTACGTCGCGTCAAAAGTATAGTTTTATTTTGTGTATGGTTCACGCAGTCGCATTTGAGACCTTTGCCCATTCATGGTTTGCACAAATAATCAAAAAATACGTTGAAGACATAACACATTTTTAAGTTTGAGCCACCTAAATATAGGTATCGAAATGGTCACTTTTGCCCTATAAAGGGTTAAGGAATTCCTCCAAAATGGCAAAACATAACCCTTATAGTTTCGCCATATTGCAGCATAACCCAGTGGCCGTTAATACTATAAATCTGCAATTTTGTACAGGTATACATATTAATTGTGCCAACAAAGTGGTATAATAAAACTAGATTTTTTTTTTTCGGTAAAGTTCTCCCCAACTTGTAAAGTTGGGATGATTTTTTTTATTCGCTGTAATCCTATAGTGTGGGGTATTATTACATAAGTCTCTCAAAAAGAATAAGGGTCTTTAAAGAAACTTTTTTTCTGAAGCCAATATTTTCGAGGATAATCGCTCCAGAAAAAAAAGATTGTGTTCCCCCCTCTAATTTTTGATACGTAGGTCCAAAAAATATAAAACAAATCATGAATTGTAGGCCTACATAATACTTTAAAATAAAACTATTTCATACATAATCGGCCCAGCTGTTTTTGAATAACCACTAAACCCTACACTGACCATGGCCCGACATGCTCTTGACCGGTTTTTTTTATAAATAGTTTTATTTTTAAATGTCATTTTTAAAAGTTTTTTTATATGTCTTGCCACGAGAAAACTTTTTCACTATTTCATTCTGTCATCTATTATTTTTAATTCTATCATCAATTTATGTTTAGACATATTATTTCGATATCATACCAATTTGTTCATAACTTCATTCCCAATAGCAGTTTGACCTATTTCCGTAATATCATCGGGATATAACGTAATTCTGTTATCTGTTGACAGCGGATCTACAGTCCTTATTGGGCGACCTTTTGATAGCTTTCCTGATGATACTAAAGGGAAATCTTCGGGGTTACAGGGTTTCATGTTACATTTCTGGAATAATCAAATCTGGATTTAAGTGTCTATGTGATAATTACAGCGCCCTCTCAAATTCAACGCAACGGAGAGTTGTCGAGTTTGCGGACGATTGTGGTAGACACACGTCTTTGAGTGGCTTAAGGTTGTAGTACCTTCGAAACACCACGTACAGTTGTCGCTAGTGATTAGCTTCACAATACCATTGACTAAATTCGCTGTGATCGACGGAAGGTAGTCTGGTGTAATTGGAAGCACGTTGGACCGGCAATCCAGAGGAAGCGGGTTCGAATCCCGTGACAACCAGAGTCTTTTGCAGTTGATTTTTTCTATGGTAAGCACATCTGTTACGACATTGTGGGATTATATGATAATGTTCACATTTCAAGTTGAAAGTGAAATATTTAGAACCTTGTAATATTTGACAAAAATCTTTACTGACTGGGAGCCATAGGATGGCCACCGGAGGAGAGGCAGATCAATGAGGAGATGGCGTGACATCATATACGCGTAAGAGGGAACTGGCGCTTGATAGGGACGATTGCAGAAAGAGAGGGGAGGTTTTTGCCTAGCATTGGGACACTGACCTTTGGCTAGGAGGTGGGGTATAACAGACCCTAAATGTATGGAAACGTCATTTAAACATCTTTCTCCTCGTATGCGGAGGATTAAATAAGCTATACAGGGTGTTATCAAAATAATGATACAAGATAATAAAACATGATCTATTAATGATTTTGAATAACTTTGGGCCCTAATATGAAAACTCAAGAAAAAAATCGACGCTTCTATGCATTTTGGTCAACCTGCCTTAGCACATTTTAATGGAAGTGTCGGTTTTTTTCTTGAGTTTTCTAATCTGGTGGGCTAAAAGTTGTTCAAAATCATTACTTAATAGATCCATGTGTTATTTATTACCTAGTATCACCATTTTGATAACAGCCTGTATAAAAAACATGTTGGGGTAGCGATATATCCTGTTCGTTGCCGTCGCGATTTGGGCTCTACTTTTCACTTACGATCTACTGTAGTGTGGAGCTACTTTGTTGTGCCAACATAAAAAATCTCTACAATAGCAATGGTCATCATAATATTATTATATACAGTGCATCAGCAGGCTTAGCCAAGACGCCATTCTGCAATCGTATACGACAAGTCACGTGACCATAATAAAGTATGGAAATGGTCACGTGACTTTTCGTTCGAATCTGTCATCCTCATACATTTATAAACGCTTATCGCATACGATTGCACAGTGCATCTTGGCTAGGCTGTACTCCTAACCCCACAAAATATGTGACCAGCAGTGTTATTCACTAAGGAAACCGCCTTGCTAACAGCGCTGTGTCAGCGCTGTGGCAGCGTCGAGCTTAAAAATGGTATTCACTAATCCACTTTTAACGACACTAGCGCTCGGCGACGAATGCGGCGTGAGCTGGGTGCTTAGACAAGTTGCCAATCGCTAGCGCTTCATCGTTAATCGCAGCTAACTGTCTTTGTCGCACTAATATGAAAGAGTGACAGAGAGGGAAAACTACGTTACGCTACTAAGCGCTAGCGATTGGCAACATGGTTAAGCATCCTGGAACTACACTGCGTCGAGAGTTACCGCCTACAGTTCGACGACGAGCTGTTCTATGTTAGTGAATACCTTTTTTCACACGCTGCGCTCTACGTCGAAGTGAAGTCTCGTCGTCGAGCTCGTTGACGAACGCAGCGTCGAATGTGTGAATAAGTGAAAAGCATAGCAGCAAGAACTCAACTGCGTTACAAATGCCCCGAGCATTACGCGTTAGTCCCCAACAGATAATATCGAAGCTTCCACGCTGCTCAAAAATATCTGAACATGCACTCTAAAGCCTTGACAATAGAGGCGTGTATAAATATTTTTTTGCATCCTGTCCGGTTAGATATATCTGGTGGATGTACAAAAATCGGTACGCTCGCGTGCCGTCGGAATTGAATTAACATCTGTAATCACGCGGTCGCACGGAACGCACTTGGACAAATTACCAATTTAGGGTTGCCAACTTGCCACTCTTGTTAATTTATGGTGGAATTTCTGAAGTGAGTGGCGTTGAATGTTTAGAATTCTTTGAGTGATGTTATCAATTATCGTTATTCATTTCATAATACCTACTTCACGGTTATGCAATTATGGTGAGGATAATGAATAAAAATAATTTTAAAATGTTCAATTTAATTTATGCACGTAATTATGACAGAGATGGCGAAACTATAAGAGTTCCTTGCTTACTATGGAACCTTAAAAAGGTATTGACAGATAGACACTATGCGTTTCTCTTTTCCCGTAAATTGTGAATGTATTTTATTTTATTTCTAATCTAATGTAACTTATTCTGAAATGTCTACTCTCCTGCCGCCCGGAGGCCTATTAAAAGGTCTCGTCAAACAAATCAAAACCCATTCTAATTCCATCACTATTCATTCAAAATTCACTGGCCATTTTTATTGTTAGGGCGCCAGGAGCCTAATCTTGTTAAAGAAAATAAAGTAGGTAGTACTTAAGTAGTAAGGAGTATCAAGCCTAAAGTAAAATAACTTTTCCCAGTAGAAGTTTTGACAAAAACGGCATAATTGATATAGTTTCCTAGAATTCAGAAACTTTCAGCATGACTTACGTCTATACATACATAAACTCATTGTAGTACAGAAACAAAAAATAAAATTGAAATCAAATCATAAAATAAGGCATACTGTACTAGGGTGAATGTATCTCAAGTTTATTCCATTTAAGGACTTTGTTATAATTTTTATTACTTGTTTTCGACTTATATTCCCTAACATTAAATAACCCTCTGTACTGGCAAAGCCATAATCGAGCTTATAGTACCGTTAAAATGAAACTGTAAATTAGACTTTCAGAGTGACAATTTCCATAGCACATTTTTGACAGTAACATACGAAGGGATAATTCTATTTGAGACGGAACCCAAAAGAACACAACGTGACAACCCTAGCCCTATAATTCAACCCTTGCCGCCAATCCGTGAGCCACACCGGTCCGACCCGGATTGCGTCACAATAATCCGGTTATCCGGTTACGAACCGGTTGCGTTCGGATCCGACGGATTTCGATCGCACAACTGATAACGGACATTCGGAATTTGAAAATGAAAGTTTTCTTTGTCAGCCTACGTAGCCTAGTTGGTAGTGATCCTGCCTACGAAGCTGGAGGTTCTGGGTTCGAATCCCGGCGAGGCCATTATTTGTGTATTTATTTATCACAAATATTTGTTCCTTGGTCATGGCTGTCTATGTATTTAAGTATCTATATGTATCTATCTATTATGTATATCGTCGCCTAGTATCCACATCACAAGCCTTAATTGAGCTTACCTTGGGACTATGTCGATTTGTTTAAAATGTCCCAAGATATTTATTTATTTATTATTATTTTTTGACATTCTAGTGTCCTAAAGAAATCGATGGTCTGTAGCCGTACAGTCAAGTGCAAAAATAAGTAACGAAAGAATCCGCTCATAAATATGTTACGACTTTCTTATTACACAGAATTAGAGTGCACTGGGACATATTTTTGAACATTTTTGTATACACCTTACGTCTTTGACTGTACCATGGCTTTGTAAGTATCAGTAACATCCTACCGGCTGCGCCATGTCAGGAGATAGGTAAACAACGGTTCCGTAATACAGACTGATTTAATTCATATCAAGCTAAGTCCACCCACATAATATTATTTATCGATATACCAACAACCTCCCGGTAACAATAGAAATACTGCATAACACTCAAGATTTTTCAAGAAAAAGTTGTTTAGGTTAATATTGAAATGAGGGCAACAAAAACTATAGTACCATGAGTTGGAAAGTAAAGGAAACGTCAGGTTCTACTCGATATGAAAAGCAGGCCATCACGCTCGCTCCAATATGTAAGTGCAAGCGCGATAGAATGCTGTACCTACGTATCAAGGAAATGACGTATCCGGGTCATTTGCAGAAAAAGTGTACCTTTTAATTTTTTTCCGATCATGGACTGTAATACATCATTTTACTCGGCATCGTGCGTACTTTTCAGTTATGAAACAAAAAAAAATTGTCCCTAATGTCACGAAAATAAGAATGTAAATTGAGATTACTCAGTTTAGTTACTCCCATACTAAATTTACGAAACGAAATGTAACGAAACTGATAAAAAAAAAAATCTAATTTGTTACAGAAGTTTTCATACCTTTAGTATGAGAGTAACTAAACTGAGAAATCTCAATTTACATACTTATTTTCGTGACACAACCTTTACTTTCCAAGTCATGGTACGGTTACTGGATTTTTCGTTGCCCTCATAACAACTTTTTTAATTTAGATCTTTCTTTAACTATTTTAACACCAACTACAACTTAAACAGCTTTTTTGATCCTTCTAGATCAAAAAAGTGTCCCAAACTTTGCCTAGTTTTTGCATTTCGCTCGATATCGAAAGTTTACAAAAAAAGCTTTTTATCAGAATTTCATTTTTCCGATTCACTTGGCATACCAACATTTACCTAATTCATTGTTTGCCAACTCATTAGGACGAATAAAAATTTGCCAGCTAGGTGAAGTTAGGTTGGAATATGTAAATAAGTGAAATACAAGTCTCCAAAACGTACCTAACAATATTGTCAAGTAATCTTACGATTATGTTTCTTGGGAAGTGATATTGGTCATCATCATCATCTTCATATCAGCTGAAAGACGTCCACTGCTGAACATAGGCGTCCCCCAAAGATTGCCACAATGACCGGTCCTGCGCCACCCGCATCCAAACGGACTCCTGCAACCTTCACCAATTCATCAGTCCACCTTGTGGGGGGCCTACCCACGCTGCGCCTTCCGGTACGTGGCCGCCACTCGAGAACCTTTCTGCCCCAACGGCCATCGGCTCTACGCGCGACATTCAGCGAAATAAATTTAGGCGATAATTTAATGAACCATTTTGACTCATAAACATTATTTTAAAATTAATGTATGACTGTACAAATTGACAAAAAATATCAATGACGTGACTTCGAAATTACATCATTAACAAGCGCCAATTAAGACTCGACCGATTTGTGTAAGATTATCTCATGATATTTATATAAATATGACCTTGTAAAACGGTTTTCATATACAATGAGCTAGTGATATTTAGAATGAACTTTCCACACGTGTAAAGTAATGTGACATTTAAATCCTACTAAATTGATATTAACGATCCGTTGACATTTCAGATTGCAGGAATCAATACACAGGTATAAATTTAGGACGCATGGTAGCATTACAGGCAATGTGTTAAAATAGGGTCCATATTTTATGGCCAATACACCAGGTATATACAAGGTGTCCAATAAAGGTGTTGGGTATTTTAAATTTGAATAAAAAAAAACTACAAGTAATCAAACATTTATTTTGCTTTTAATTATATTAATAGAATATGGAAAATCATTTTGAAAAGATAATGTTATCTAAATGATGACCATGACGCAGCCGGCACTATTCTAATCTTGAACGAAAATTTGTGATGACACGCTGACACGTTGCTCTCGATATTGCTGCCATTTCTGACTTGATGTCTTGTTGTTCTTGATTGTTTGTTGGTGAGGGCGACCAGATTTTTGGATTTTTACCGTCGCACCAGTATTTTTGAAAACTTGGATCCATTTTCGAATGCTATTCCCACTTGGTGCATTGCGTGTACGGTATTCTGCACGATACAAGCGGCACAGCCACTATTAAATTATTGTTTTGTTAAAACGCTTGGACACAAAAAGCACGATGTGACCCCGGGTACTGATCCATTATAACTAAAACTCCAGAAAATAGCGGAATTTTTGATGTACCTTCAACTACCCTCCGCCCAAAAAATAAAAACTTTGAACTAAAACAAATACCGAACACTATTTTTGGACACCTTGTATATCGGTGCATGACGTGAAGAACTTGATAACTCGAGATGAAAAGTAAAAGAAATTAGAACTTCAATCTGTCATAAATTAAATTTATTTTCCTTTACATAAATATGTCGAGTTATCAAATTCTTCACGCCATGCACCGATATAAACTTTGTACCACATTTTTTTCTTTTCTCTTAACACCTTTGCTGCGGCAATTAGCTTAACTTGTAACTAACCATACTTTGTAAGGGGTCGAAAGACTCCCTACCGCAGTGAACGTGTTAATAATAATAACAAGAAACATAAGGAATATCGAGAATAATAATAAATATCCTGGGACATTATCCGTGCGGTGACGGAGTAAGAATACAAAAATCACCGCCCCTCTCTTCCCGTGGGTGTCGTAGGAGTCGACTAAGGGAAATACTGAGTATCCAGCTTCTCAGCCGGTGGTAGGGTATTTTTACTAGTACCCGCCTGGTTGGCTACCACCGTACATTCGGTGTAAACGCCCGTGAAATGACTTACCTTCGTGTTTGCCGTGTTTCGGGGTCAGCCGGTGTATTTACCAGCATCTAGCGGGCCAGCAAGGCGGTGGCAACTAACAGGTTACTGATTGTCTCCTGTTCGTTGCCGCCGCGATTTGGGCTCTACTTTTCACTTACGATCAGGGGGAGTGGAGCCCCTTTGTTGTGCCAACGTTATTTTTATTGGGTCGGCAACGCGCATGTGACACCCTGAGGTTGCAGGCGCCCATAGGCTACGGTGACTGCTTTCCATCAGGCGGACCGTATGCTTGTTTGCCACCGACGTGGTATAAAAAAAAAAAAAAAACATCTTACACAAATTGACCTGGTCCAATGGTACATGTAAATTCATGAAAGCTGGCACGAATGGATCGAGTAAGTGACAGAATGTATCTATGTATGGATGTCAAAATGACAGTTGATACAGGTTGGTATAGCACGGCCGCATGTACCTACACACACAATGATAGATGTCATTCATTTCATTCGTGCCAGCTTTGGTGCATTTACCTGTAAGCTCAATTAAGGCTCGTGATGGGTGTACACATCTTAAACGCTAAGCACGACCAAGAAAAAAAATTGTGATAAATAAATACACAAATAATGCCCTCGCCGGACTCCGAACCCGTAACCTCCAGCTTTGTAGGCAGGGTCACTACCAACTATGCTACGGAGTCTGATAAAAACACACGTAAATGTTATGCCAATTACACAAAATTAAAACAAGACGTGTCAACTTTATGCCCGATAGACAAATTTAATGTAAAATACTGTTGCGTGAGCGAAGTTACACGGCGTTGGATTAATACTAACAATTACTTGCTCGCACGCACGTACAAATTGCCAGTGTGCGTGTGTTAGGGTAGAGCATAGTGACAAAACCGGAGCGGTGAACATTTTCTTACAATTTCTTTCTATATTTCCGAGTTAATTACCTGTTAGCCTTCAAGTCAAGGATGAACGGACCAGGGATCGGAACCGGTTTTTTAGAAAAACCTCAAAATAACTCAGTATTTTAAAATGTTTTACACTCTTTATGTAGTATTTAACATTTTATGTAATTATTAACAAGGTATTTTTGAATGACTCCATTAATAAAAAAAATATACACCGAAGAACGAAAAAGAACGGAATTCGAACCGTTCTTTTGTATGGAGAAAAAACCGGTATCCGATCCCTGGAACGGGCACCTTCTGGGTGAACTCGCGCCATCGTAGGCCGCCTATCAGCCCTTGGCTAGTCTGTGGCCATTAGTAACCCCATTAAAAAAATGGTTCGATTAAAAGCAGTTAATCATTCGATCAACTTCGGTAATTGTCGTGAATCCCTCGTCTGTGACATAGAGTAATCAATTTACAGATATGATATTTCATCACCATCATCATCAGCCTATGATAGTCCACTGTTGGACGTAGGCCTCTCCTATTAACTAGGCGTATAGACGTATTAGGAGGTAAATGCCCATAATCGCCACGCTCCGCAAGCGGTTTAGCGATCGTAGTAATGTGTCCACTGTGATGACGCTGCCGCCCATTGTCAATCTTCTATCAAAGAATGGTCAGTGACACTTTAATCCCTTAGTAGACTCTTACGACACTTAATCGGGAAGAGTCAGGCTGACAAATGTATTCTTACTGCCGTCACCACACGGCACCATCTTGTCCGTGAGCCTTATCAATTTACATACCTACGTTAGAAAATCTCTACCGCAATATTTTGTGCGGCTTGGATACTATTGTTCGTAATTTGCAGACAATCTATGAGTTAGGTATATTTCATTTCTTAGAAGTAACAATATTATATTCTCCCTTACTGATTCCGAGGATAGGAATCCTTTCATTTAATTAAAATCAACATCAAGGAGGGAATTAAGTAACTTATTTCTCTCTGAACGGTTTATTGTAGCCGGAGGATTAGGAAGGATCAGTAAGATAATTTTAATAGTTTGAAGTTTGAGATACTTTTACATCCACGAATATTATTTTATCATTATAGCAAGGTTTCGTAGAATTTTCATTTACATTATAAAAACAAATAACAAGCTTAGCGCTTAGCCATTTAAAAATATAAACTAACAGCATGGAATAGAATATAATTATGATTCATTCGTGGACTTTGTAATAATACTTAACTAAACAAAGACCACAGACCACATAGGCTCTTTAATACATACTAATATTAATAAAGCCACGAAATGGTCTGACTTCAGCGTGATGCTGGCGTGAGCCTGCGCAGGTCTTCCGATGATACCATCATTACCATCAAGTGAAAAAACACAAAGGGTAACGAACACACAGAATATTCGAGTTGATAAATCATATTTTTTAATACTTAGCAACTTAAACAAGCACAAGAAGAACAACAGAACAAGAAGAACAAGATAACAACAGTAAAAGATTTTTTTTGGAGCCTGTCGTGTCCCACTGCTGGGCAAAGGCCTCCCCCCAACCTCTCCACTGGTCCCGGTCAAGCGCTGTGTTTGGCCATTCTTTCAAAAAAGAGTCCAGTTCATCCCGCCATCGCTGGCGTGAAAAGAATTTACAACATAAATAAAATAAATGCATGTTACTATTATTCAATTGCGTAGAATACAACACTAAAATAGATTCAATTCTGAACTTGCAAATAGTAATAATAATGGAATCATCCTCTGCGGCATTTACAGGGACCCATCTAGTTGGCGACAAGTCACCGCCAGGCTCGATAGCAAAGAGAAATCATTATTAGGGCAGGTGCTCCGATCACTTTTCTATAGGTCCATCCCTGAGCCATCCAACCTTCATAATTTTCTGTTATTGATTTATTTATACGTATTTGTTACCTGAAGAACACAGCTTAAAAAATGTTTATTTTATAATAATCCATCCCGCTCCGCTTATCATCTTAACCGCTATACATTTTTGATTAATATTAAATGTATTATAAATAGTTGTCGTTTGAACACTAAATCAGTTGTGCGACTGAAGCCTACTGGTATTTTTAGTACAAAAGGAGTGGTAAAAGGAAGATTTGAATACTTAAATAAATAATATTATTATTTTAGATCACATTGCCCATTCCATGGGAACCACAAATGCAAAGAAGATGTACCTAAAAATAGTCCAAAATAAACAAGTAGGTACCATAGTTTTGTAAAAAACGAAAACTTTATTGTTCCATACTTTAAAATAATTAGCTTTATCAAAATAACTCTCATATAAGACCGCAAATGGAATAAGTAACAACCAAAAGACATAGCACTTCAAAGCAAGGTACCTAAATAGTTACAAATATTAATAATATGTATATTACATAAAATAGTTAATTTACTAAATAATATTAATGCGCAAAATTGCACACACGACAATCAATATTCTTTTTTAACCCACCAGTCAACCGTTTACACATAAAAAAAATAGTATAAAAATTAAATAAGAAAGTATAAACTAATGCTAAAAACAACTAAGTTTACATAACTAAACAATGCAACTCACATCAGATTAGAACGTGACTGATAAAATAAGAAAAAATAAAATATAATTAACGTTCCGTTATATGTTAAAATCATATGTAACATTATAACATATTTTTGTGTTATCTATATAACATATGTTACATAGATAACACAAAAATAAATGTACGCAAGTACATTAAAAAAAAAATCGCATGATACAGCAATACATCGTAGTACCAATGCAGTAACAAAACGTAAGATTTTGACACCCGTCAAAATGACGTGACATGATAGAATTTTAATTAAATTGTTTTGACTACCGCTAACTAAATGAGCCAACACAAATTTTACAACATTAAACCAAGACGGTAGATATAACAATACTAAGAAATTGAACGAATACCGTGCAAAAACTTAAAAAAAAATAACAAGTTTCTGGTCGGTGAAACTACACAATCACACCTACATTCTTAATTTCAACAGAAGACAAGAGAAAAATCAATCACGTTGCTAATAAAATTAGAAATAGTTGGTATTAACGCCTCGCCGTCCGCTTGTCTTCTGCCCTTCTGGTTGCCGGAACTGTACTCCCAGCGGCAGCAATAGGCGCAGGCGCCGGCATCGGCAGGGGCGCATGCACAGCTGATAGGGGCACAACCACGGCTGCACTTGACGAGACTGGCGCAGAACTAGAATTAGTGCCAGTAGATGCAGGGGCATGCTCGGCAGACAGCGATTCAAGTTGCTCAGCAGTTGTGACACGCTCCCTTTTTCCATTGGGCAGCTTTATATAGATATTGCCATCCCTGGTCCATACCTTATGCATGCCGAAGTGTGTGCGGGCTTCTGAGAAGATTGCGTGCCGTTGTCGAGTCAGAAACTCCGATATAACTATTCGAGTACCCTTGAGAGCAGTTTTCTTCGACCACACAGCATTCTTGACACCCACATCACAAAATCGGGCCAGGACTGACCTGCGCGATTACCAAGTCTGTGGCAAATTGATATAGATGCAAGGGTCACCTCAGGCAACCCCAGATTATTTTGACAGATAGCAACCACAGACTCTGCTACATCTTCATCCGCTACCTCCGGCACGCCACTGATCACCAAGTGTTTCCTACGATGATGCATTTCAGTGGAGTCAACTGTTTGGCCAATGGCAAGAATTTGCTGTCGCAGGAGCCCCAACATGTCAGAAACATCCTTAATCCAACTAATCTTTAATAAAAAAAATCTTACCGATCGATATTACCGATCGTTTACATTTTTTTTTTAATCACCGCAACAATTTGACAAAATGTATTTGTTTTCATTTTAATTTTAGTGACAGGTTATTTCGTTAAGTGTATTCTTATTTTTTGATTATCAAATAAGATGGGTTGTGTGAGTTACAACAACAGCAATAACCTGCGATAAATAGGTTTGTCACTAGTAATACGGGGTCTATAATCTTTTGTTCGTTCGAGAGAGAAAATAGTCGACAGCTCGTTGCTTACTCGCTTTTGTTGGGCCCTTTTATCTTATCAAATACACAAAGTTGACTTATTCATAAAACACAGGTACTTAGAAGAATGGTATCGCTATGGTAGCGATATGGGGCCCACAGCGTCTACAGTATACAGGCAGTATTTTTTATGACGTACTTGATAAAGGGTCGATAAAACTGTAGTTACGATAATTTGGGGGAGATAAGACTGTTTTTAAAATAAGTCTAGTTATGAATGATGTATGGTGAGCAAAATGTTGGCTTTTTTGCGACAAATTTTTGGGTTTTGGTATGATTTCTGGATAAATACGAAACTCTAAAAATCTCTATTTATGTCCTGAATGCGTTAGCTGACAGGTGGGTCATTTGAAGTAAACGTGTACTACATATATAAAACGAAATGTAACAAAACTGATAAAAAAAACTCAAATTCGTTACAGAATTTTTCATACCTTTAGTATGGGAGTAACTAAAGTGAGAAATCTCAATTTACATACTTATTTTCGTGACATTAGAGACATACTTTTTTTGTTTCATAACTGAAAAGTACGCACGATGCCGAGTAAAATGGTGCATTAAAGTTTTTGTATACGGGAAATAAAGGTCAAGGCTAAATTAGTAGCAAATGCAATTGTATGCATGCAAAAACCTCTAACTACTAAACATGAAGTTGGGTGCAACACTAGCGATAAGATCGGCGTGTCACAGCACTAGACCGTCGCTTCAACTGTCAACACATGAGTTTGTTTCACTTTTAGGGACACCCAAGTAGCGTGATATTCAAAATCCTTAATTGTCAGGTTCGTCATGACAATTTTACTAAGATCTAATTTCAATAAAAACTCATGTTTGGTGTTCATTTTATAAACTATAAGCGACATTGTAATATAAAAACGCTGATCAAGGTTAACTTCCTAAAGATATTACACTTGATTCTCGTTACAAACAATGGTTTTTTAATCTCACGCTAGTTGGGTGTTCCTAAAAGTGAAAAAATATGACCTCATTAAGTAAATACAGGGTTTAACATGAATCGTGAACAGTAATACGTTTTTCTAACTATATAAACAACTAACAATTGAATGCCCCACAAGTCGTTTAAAAATACGTAAACGAATTACTGTTCGCGACTCATGTTTCACCCTGTATAAGTCATATATTCAGTTTTTTCGCTTAGTACTTTAATTTTAATCATTCATTTCAACTGATAGTGAAATGACCTGTAGACTTAGCACAGGATTAGTGGGACAATATGTCGCCGCGAGATAGACTATCCCTCCCTCTTTTTATTCATATAGTTAGTAAAAGATGGAAAATCTATCTCGCGGCGACATATTGTCGCACTACTCCTGTGCTAAGCATACTGTGCACAATAAC
>JALPQI010007589.1:0-57672 GCA_025490895.1 Thaumatotibia leucotreta | reverse complement strand
GGAGTTCTGCGGCAGAAGAGGCAAAGAGAACTATGTCATCGGCGAAACGGAGGTTTGACAACTTCCTGTCGCCCATGACCATTCCCCTAGCCTCCCACAAATTTGCTAGGCCCTTGAAAATTTCTTCCAGGGTGCTGGTGAATAGTTTTGGAGATAATGGGTCTCCCTGCTTGACACCTCTCTGTATCTTGAACGACGGACCGGATGACTCAAGCTTAACGTCGGCTGTACTATTATTGTAGATGGCTTTTATTAAACTGACATAAGTGGGATTGATGCCTTGATTTTCGAGCGCAGTTATTATAGCATGGTGAGTAATGCTATCGAAAGCCTTGGTGTAGTCCACAAATGCCAAGTATAAGGGAAGCTTATATTCTGCAGTTTTTTCCAAGATTTGGTTGAGCGTGTGAAAATGGTCAGTGGTGGAGAATCCAGGGCGGAAACCAGCTTGGTTCGGCGGTTGGTGTCGATCAAGTTGTCCAGAGATGCGGCTTTTAATTATTTTAATAAAAGTTTTATAAATGTGGGATACCAGACGCATTACATGAAATAAATACGTAGGTACCTATTTAACTAAAAACATTTAATAAAACATGTCGTGCGTAGTGACTTGAGTTTAACCGTTTAATTACATTACTAAATAAAAATATCTCGGGACATCTTACACAAATAGACCAAGTCCCACGGTAAGCTCAATTAAGGCTTGTGATGTGGGTACCAGGCGACGAATATATAATAGATATACACATATAGATACTTATATACATAGACAGCCATGACCAAGGAACAAACATTTGTGATAAATAAATACACAAAGAATGCCCTCGCCGGGATTCGAACCCGGAACCTCCAGCTTCGTAGGCAGGGTCACTACCAACTAGGCTACGGAGGCTGACCAATTTATAGTTAAATTAATAGTTATGTACAACTGTATTTAATTCATTCATAATAGGATTTATCTAACATGACTGTATAAACAACGTCAGGAGGATTCAACAGTAAAAAAACCTCATTAAGTAAAATATTATAATATTTTATTTTTTATTAAAATATTACATAGTGCTCGCAAGCATTGCAAGAGATTTTACAGGGAATGCAGAGTTCTGACCATAATTAAGAGTCTTTGATGCTTTAATTATACAATTTTCCTGGATTCGGCTTGATTTCAGAGATAATCAACCTTTTTTCGAAATGAGTTTTTCGATATAAGTTGCAATAAAACTTATTTTTGATTACAATAATGCCGCAACGTATGCTAATATTGTCATACTTAAAAAAAATCTAATTGAAATGTTTTTTTTTGGCACAATGTGGATAGTGTTGTTGAATTAGATTTTTGAATGACAATCAAAAAATAAGAATAGACTTAGCGAAACAACCTGTCACTAAAATTAAAAAAATATATCTTTTACCAAATTGTTGCTATGATAAAAATTACTGGAAATGTTAATAAGTAATTTTTTGAGTGACATTATACATAAGGTTACATAATATTTTTTGTTTATTTTTACGTCTATAATACGTAGTTAAAATACCACCTTGTGTAGTTAGCCATGTAGTGACGGCAGTAAGGATATATTTGTCACCATCCCAACTCTTCTCGTGAATGTCATAAGGGTAGATTGCAAACCAAATAAAACATAACTAAAGGCCTTTTTCAAAAACAAAATTTAACGACATATTTTTTGTGTAACACTGAAAGAGCGCGACAAATTCAAATTTTCTATGAGCGATCAACAATACGAACATTTACCTTTTAAATTCGCTCCCATTTACTACTACCAAAGGTTGTTAAACAGGGTATACACCGTGTTTTATTGATTTCCGTTAAATTGGACAGGTTACTTGGGACATTAATAGAAGTTGACTGGTATATCGGCTTTTGTTAATTTCGTAAAAAATATTTTTTTACGAAATTTCGTAAAGAAATATTTTTTTACGAAACCTTAAGAATAAGATCATTGGCCGTGTGGTAGCGGCAGTAAGAATATAATTTGTCACCATCAACTCCTCCTTTGGGTGTCGTAAGAGTCGACTAAGGGATTAAAGTATCACTGGCCATTATTAGGGTTCCGTAGCCAAAATGGCAAAAACGGAACCCTTATAGATTCGTCATGTCCGTCTGTCCGTCTGTCCGTCTGTCACAGCCGATTTACTCGGAAACTATAAATGCTACAGTAACGAAATTTGGTAAGGATATGTGTTGTATGAACCGCTACAGGATTATGATACTAAATTGTAAAAAAAAACATTCGGGTGGGGGCCCTCCATACATGTAACTGAAAGATAGAAAAAAAAATTGGTTGTATATAAGCGTGTGTGGTATAAATAGAAAGGTCTTTGAAAATGATATGAAGGTTTATAAATCTCATTTTTATTTAAGCAAATCGTTTTCGAGATATCAGCTCTCAAAGTCTGAAAAATGTGTCCCCCCCTCTATTTTTTAAACTACGCGATATAAAATTCTAAAAAAAATATATGTTATGCACATTAATAAACTCTATCAAAGATTTTTGGTTTGATCAAATTATCTCCTATAGTTTTTGAGGTAGGTTGATTTAACTTTATTTTTTAAATAATAAATTGATAATGGTACGGAACCCTTCGCGCGCGAGTCCGACTCGCACTTGGCCGGTTTTTTTGATTAAAGATTGATGATGGGCCGCAGCGTCATTATAGTGGACAAATTACTGCGATCGCCAATCCGCTTGCCCAGCGTGGCGATTATGGGCATTTACCTCCTAATGCGTCTATACGCATAGTTAATAGGAGAGGCCTACGTCCAGCAGTGGACTATCATAGGCTGATGATGTAAGAATAAGATCTCAGGTGACTGACGGCACACGTTAAAATAAGTAACATTAGGATGTAATAAAGGTTGCGGTACATTTGTTCAGTCATTAAATACACTTATTTTTTTAGTAACTCAATAACAGCAAGAGTTAAGACACTAGTTTCTTAGAGAAATTGATTATTTTTTACCTCAATAAGCTTCCCTTTAATATAACGGAAATCATTAAAAACACGGTGTATAATATATGACTAAGTTTCGTAACACAATTGACGCTATTTAAAGGTGCATTAAGACCAAAAAAGCATTCGCTGTTCTATCCCCCGCTCTACGAAATCAACCAATCACGTTTTGTGTTACGATCGAATTTCGTAGAGTGGGGGGTTAGAATAACGAATGTTCGTTTGGTCTGAATGCACCTTTACAATTGCGTTATGTGTGATTTTTTATATTTTACTTAAGGGTCTGTTCACACTAGCGATTCACTTGGGCCACTTGAAAGCGGTTTCTATACAAAAATTACACGCGGCAAACTCGCGGTGATTACGCCTCCATACAAAACTCGCTCGGAAATTGCTAGTGTGCACACACTTTAAGAGTCTACTAAGGGATTGAAGTGTTCCTACCATTCGGCTATTAGGGTAAGGCCGCGGATTTTGACGAATTCGGAGCTTAAAATTTGTCTTGCTCATAAAACAAAACTGACAACATCTAGAGAACTCCGATCAATTTTAAAATATTCCCCTATGCTCAGTTACATGTAATTAAATGAAATAGCTAATTTAGCTCTTTATTTAAAATTAATAAATAAATATTTCTGCCAAAAACGTAACATAAGTCGAGTAATTTTTTCGACTACGAGTACTTAAAATCTTTTTTTTTCATATTATTAGACTTGTCAGCATTAAATGCTTGATTTTAAACCAAATTAGAATAACAAACGATTGCTTCGTTCATTAAGGACTTGTGATATGTGAACAATTTTACTGTTTTCTTTCCCTTTACTTTTTGGGTCACCAATTCCAAACTTACGTTACGATACTTTCGTAACGCTTTTTTAAGGTCATATTTAAGCCAATGTTGGTAGAAATTTGTTTATCGACACTAGGAACTCTTATTCTAGTAGGGCAACACCCATAGGCACACTCACTCCCATTAATTCGTTAACAAATGGTTGTCACAGTGCACGCGGCGAAAGTTTTAGCAAAAAACGTCTAAAGTGGTAGTGTGATTTTTACGGAAAGTAGTGATTATTATTAAACGGCTGTTTTTTCATACGAAAGGGTTTAGTTTCAAACGTCAGTAGCATGTATTATTATGTTCAGATTGCAATTATTTACCAAGATAATCAACCTTTTTTCAAATATACGTTACACTTATGTTACGAATACGTTACATTTTTACAAAACGTAACGTATTTTTTATGTTACGTAACGAAAATATGTGGTAAAGGGAAGTGCACACAGAAATTTACTGATTTCAATGAGTTTTATTTGATTTTGAATGACAGCATACTGTAACAAGTGTTTGCGAAACAAATCAAATTATTTTGTTATTTAGGTATTTTGATTTGCGTTTTTAGAAGTAATCAGCTTTTTCAGTGGGTAATTTTACCCCCTAGGGCTAATGAAATACAGTATAATTTATTAACGCGTTTAATAGTGTTAATTAATAACAGTTCAATTTCCATTTAAGCATTTATGGTGATTTATTTAGTTTATTTAGTTCCAAAGATTATGGCATTAAAACATTTATAAATACTGTTAATTTAAGTAATTACTAAGTATGAGAAGTTACATTATATGGGTTGATTATTATATCTGATTAAAACAACTATTTAGTGATAAAAATATGTTTTTTTCTTACGACCTTTATTTAATCAGAGTTCATACCAGTATGAGCTGAGCTTTATAGTAACTTTCGTTGCGTTTTATGGTAACGTAACGTATTTTTTTTATATGTCTGTGTCACATTCGTCAAAATCCGCGGCCTTACCCATTTAACGATTGATGATGGGCAGCAGCGTCTAAGGTCCGACCGAGACACATATTTTAGTCTCGGCCGAGACCGAGACCGAGAATAAATTTGATTCTCGGCCGAGATCGAGACTGGGTAGAAAGAATAGAAAACGTATAAATTACATACAAAAATCCCTAGCAAATACCTATAGTAAGTCCAACGTCAAACTAAAACAGCAATTTTTTTGTATATTTTCTTTTTTTGAATTTTTTTTTGTGTAGGTACCCCACAAACCGGTATTCGAATTTGAGGTATTTTTATCGATAGTATGATAGGGGTCGCTTACTCTAAATTATTCCTTCCGTTCATTTTAAAGTGAAATTGAAGTCACTTCATGTCAATATGACACCAATAAAATCGTAGTAAGTTCGTGAGATGGCGTCAAGCTCCCCAATTACAGCTCATAATGAATCGCGGCCGCGGCCGAGAGTCCCGGCCATCTTTGGCCATCTCGGCTCGATTTTTGGCCGAGAATGCCGAGACCGAGACCGAGATCTCAGTCGGACCTTAGCAGCGTCATCATAGTGGACACATTACTGCGATCGCCACGCTTTCCCAGCGTGGCGATTATAGCCACTACCTCTAATGTGTATAAAATTGCCTATATCCAGGAGTGGACTACGTCGGTGATGAATGATGATGATGATAATGAGAATCATGATATTTTATTGATAAACAGAAATGTTCTCGAATATGAATCGGTTATAACAGACAAATTCATCACAACATATTTTACACGTAATTAAATAAATAATAAATTTGTTTATTTTACTCCCATTGCATTTCAGAATGTAAATTATTTACTTATATGATTTAAAATTATACAAAGGGAATGCTTTTGCTGTACAAACACTTCAAATTGTGGTTTTATTAATATAAAATTCCAGTTCCACGTCATAAATATAACGAAATCGAAATGAATGAATGAATAAGTTTATTTCAGACCAATTTCCATATTGCGTAATTAGTAATTACAAACACAAAACAAACGATTTTAAGATTTTAACCTAGTGTTAATCTAACATCCAAAATAACATGAAATATTCATTTTATAAAAAGTAATACTACGTTTGAGTGACAGTGGTAGGTTCCCTTCATTAGGTGTTTCATAGACCTCAGTAATAATCATAGTTTTACACAAACTTCATTTGATTTTTTAGATTTTACTGCTCTTTATTTTATCTTATAAAGAAATCTTAATGAATATCACGAGTTAAAGTTACGCTTTTAAATAGGATTTGCTTAATTAGATCGAGTTATAGATTAGAAGTCTTCCAAGAATATAATTTTCTGCGTAGTTTTTCCTAAGATATAAATAAGAGGAGAAATATTGAAAGCTTTAACAAGAATCTGTATAAGATGATTTGACAGCGGCAGCCGTGGAAATTCTTTTCGCAGAATGAAAACTGTGTGAATATTTATTAATATTTTTGAACATTTTTCAAACAGTTCTGTAAACAATTACCTATTAGCAAAATGCGTGAGTTGCTGTTTTTATTATTTCGTTACTAACTTTTTACTGCCATAATAGTACATTATGACACAAGTGCGAAAAACATGAAATTCAAAACGAGTGGCGTTGTTTTAAAACACGACCGATATATGTTTTAAATCGACACGAGTTACGAATTTTGATTTTGCACGTGTCTCGTACGATGTTTTTTAGTACAGATGGCCCTCCGAAGTTTTAGACCTGACGTAACATGACACACTTCTCGCACTAGAGCCTAAAAAACACACCATCTGTACTATAAATTTCAATTTTTGATTAATTTTTTGCATTGATGCACTGGTCTCACCGCGAGCTACTAAGCTATGAACTATCGGCTATAAACACGAACGAAAGATACTCCCGTGTTATTAAAAGAGACACAGCGATACTCGCTCATCTATCAGCTATCATCGCCGTTCGACTATCGCCGTGTCTCTTTTTTTACACGGCAGTGCGTATCTTTTGTTCGTGTTTATAGCCCATAGTTCATAGCTTAGTAGGTCACGGTGAGACGAGTGCCTAAGGCTTTGTATAAGTACTTAGATTGTGTACTTTCATCAGTACCGACTGAACAACGAAGTAGTACGGTGGCTATCAAAAGTACCCTGAACGTAAAATACAGTGTGCTACCACGACCCGGGCTTTTACAAAAACGGGTAATAATACGCATCACAAGCAAACGTTTTCAAGTTTTGTCAATTATTTAACCCAGAAAAATGTGGCCCTCGGATTTTTACGATAAAGTGAATTGTCAATAAAACACTACAATTATCCGAAAAAAACGGTGTTATAATACCTGGTCGGCGTATGTGGGTTAAATTGATCGAACAATTAAGTTAATTTTCTTCAAACGATCAATGTAATGCGTGTAATGTGTAATGTGCTTTGTTGCCAGACGCGAATGGCTGCGACTAAATTTTGAAGTGCTTTTGCTCCTCAATTAACTTTTTTAGAAGGTTATTTTAAAATGATAACTTTGAATCAAATAATACTCACGGTTTGGTTATAAATCTGCATCGTATGTTTCAATATTCTCCTCGGTTTCAATAATAGCCTGTATGATGGAAACTCACTGTATAACAATTTAAGACCCGATAAAAAGTGCTATTACTACAAGCGTGTATAACACTTCAGAGATTAGTTAAGATTTAGTGCTCTCACTAGAACTACGGTTTAAGCTTTAAATCTAGAGAGATTTTCATAATACTGCAATTTAGTATTCTTACGAAATTTATATTTTCTGAATTTGAATGAGATACATCGATTTTAAGTCGTCACCGCTTAGGAATCAAGAATATTTTGTTTGTGATAGGCTAGCACAATCCTACACGTTCGTCACGTAGACAACGTAGTAGAGATTAAATGTAGATTAAACACCTCTCCATGACGATAAAGGATTGCCTCTTACAACACGTACAAATTATGTATATAAGAGTACGGTTCATTAGAATAAGGAGATCTTACTGAGTAATACAATGGCTTAAACTTATCATAGTGTTTTCATATGTCACTCCCCCTCCTTGACACTGTGCCTATTTCATGGCGACCGTGACAGGACAGGACAGGGTTGGGGAGTGACTGGACAGTGTTGCGCGGAGTGACAAGTAAGAAAATAAAAATTTTTTGGTGCAAAAAACGACCCATGAACGCGATAACTACGCCGAGAACGAGAACGCCCGCCCGGACGCTTCCTGCAGAAGCACTAATATGGCGGAGATTCCAGATCGACGAAGGATGCCTCCATTAGGGAAAATGGCTGTCGTCTCCTCGGAAGCAGCACCGACTGGCTTCCCCCCGAATCCAGCGTCGCATTGGCCGCTGTCAACTATAATGTGACAAGCACCGCGTGCCGTCTGCGAGCACCCGGCTCAGCCCAGCAGTTCAGCAACGAAGAGACCGCTCCAACGTGGATATGTTTAGGTATTTTTTTTTTTGTTGTTGTACTGTATAATTATATTTTGTGATGTGTTAGGGAAGAACAGGTAAGAATAGATATTTAAATCATTAATTTAGATATTATTTAGGAACTCGTGTACTCGCGTTTGATCAATTTTGTTTGTTGATTATTGTAAAAGTTGAGAGATTAATTGTTATTTATTTTTTCGAGTCTGTTGTTAATTTTTTTTTCCCTTTTTTTGCGTGTACGTTAAAACATATCTATACCTATAATTAATTTACTATTCAAAACATAAAATTATAGGTATAATAGTAGATATATTTTCGCACATGCAATGCATGTTCAGCAAGGTCAGAGAACGAAGGCTCTTGACTAAGCGAAAATATGTTTTGTTTACCTATACTGTCTTTAAGCAATTAGTCTGACAATTGTTTTAGTTATCTAATTATCAGCCTACTTTAAAAAAGGAGGTTCTCAATTTAACTGTATGTTTTTCATTATGAATTAGCTTTATGAACAATTGTTATATATATATTTTTATAAGGAGAAATATAATTTATAAGGAGATCTTACTGAGTAATACAATGGCTTAAACTTATCATAGTGCTTTCATATGTCACTCCCCCTCCTTGACACTGTGCCTATTTCATGTTTTTTCTCTTTAACCGACTTCAAAATGGAATGATTTTTTGTTACTCGATATCTCCAAGAAAACCATTTTTTTTAACCGACTTCAAAAAAAGGAGGAGGTTCTCAATTCGACAGAATTTTTTTTTGTTGTATGTATGTTACCTGATATCTCCGAGAATAGTGAACCGATTCTAAAATTTCTTTTTGTGATCGAACGTGTATTACCCCGAGATGGTCCCATTGGCACCAAGTTGGGGTCTAATGATGGGATCTCTTCAAATGTTATAGGTACATGTATGGCGCTTTTGGTAATTTTCATTCATTTACAAGAATTTGCATTCAGAAAGTAGGATTTGAGGAAACCAATGATGGAAACAAATCGGGAATCTTGGAGAAACCGGTTGAAGTCGGTTTTTAAAATTTTTAATTTGGTGATTATTATAGAACGTGTTTTATTTTTAGAACCCCTTAGATGGTCTGATTATGGGATCTCGAAAAACCGATTGATGCATTTTGTTCATCTTGTCATTAATTTATCGAGTTACAATTTTGTATCCATATTTCCATTCACAGATTACTAGATTAAAGCTAACGCAATAATCGTTTGCCATTGGCCGGCGTACAGTGACGTCACTGCTATGGTTCATTAACCCCCTACCGACGTAAACACAATCGATTGACCAAACTTGACCCTTATTACAAAGAGCAGAAGGCGCAGGAAAGGTCAGTTAGCTGGTACCCCAATTTGCCCTCAGGGGATGATCATTATAGCTCACGGTAATTTTGCATGGCATTGGTGAAATTAGGTTATTTCTAGCCTAGGTATTTTTGGAGCCCTTAGGGTCTTGAATTTGCTGAATAAACTGTGGGCAGTGACGAAATTATCAGCCTCCGTAGCCTAGTTGGTAGTAACCCTGCCTACGAAGCTGGAAGTCTGTTTATGTATTTAAATATATCTAATATATCTATCTAGCTATTGGCCGTGTGGTGACGGTAGTAAGAATACATTTGTCACCACCCCAACTCCTCCTGCGGGTGTCGTAAGAGTCGACTAAAGGATTGAAGGGTCACTGACCATTATTTGATAAAAGATTGATGATGGGCAGCAGCGTCATCATAGTGGACACATTACTGCTATCGCCAATATGCATGCCCAGCGTGGCGATTATGGGCATTTACCTCCTAATGCGTCTCTACGCATAGTTAATAGGAGAGCCTACGTCCAGCAGTGGACTAATATAGACTGATGATGATGATGATGATGATGATGATTTAGCTATTATTCAGGGTGGCCCATTCAAATCGGTCAGAATAGGAAAGTCTGAAACTATAAGACATACGAAGATTTGTTCTTAGACGCCATGTCATCGATTTTAATAATAAGGAAAACTACTTTGATAAATATGAAAAAAAAAATTTTTTTTCTTAAGATTTACACAAGAAACACCTAGTAAAATAAATTTTAGTACATGAAAACAATTAATTCCATTCATATTAGACATCATGTTTCTTAGAAACATTTACTGCTTAAGACCTACACAAACGATATCTGAATAAAAAAGTTTATTTTTTCAAAACAACCGGGCTCGATTCCCTAGCTGGGTATAGTTTTTTTTTAAATGTATGAATGCAGTTTTTGTTTTTATCAAAATCGGTGACATGGTTCCTAAGAACAAATATTCGTATGTCTTATAGTTTCAGACTTTCCCATACTGACCGATTCGAATGGGCCACCCTGTATAATATATCGTCGCTTGACATCCACATCACAAGTTGTAATTGCGCTTACCGTGGGACTAGGTCGATTTGCGCAAGATATTTATGTATTACTATTTATTAAGTCATGTTTCAAGCAATGTGACTACGAGCAAACCTGTGACACGTTGATTTGGCATCGCAGGTCACATTGCGCGAATTGGCCAATAATTCCAATAAACATCTGAATGTCATATGTAAAGGCACCTCGGGTTGGGATAAATTCGTTTGCGACAGACGAATTCGATCAAGACCTACAACAAGTAAGCTGCAGGCTGCTTTTTTAGTATTTTTTTTTTTTTTTTTTTTATGTTGGCACAACAAAGTGGCTCCACTCCACCTGATCGTAAGTGAAAAGTAGAGCCCAAATCGCGGGGGCAACGAAAAGGAGACAATCAGTAACCTGTTAGTTGCCACCGCCTTGCTGGCCCGCTAGATGCTTCTTCACGCTTTGTTTAAAGGGTCCCAACTTATAGGTATGCGGAAACACATGTGCCGGTAAAGAATTCCACTTTTTTATAGTTCGGCATATGAAGGAATTGCCGAATTTCTTAGTACGTGTGGGAATATTTTCCACGGTGAAGGAGTGACACCGCAAACCGGCACGTGTGGTTTTATAACGGAAAGGGGAGGGCGGGATGAGGGAAAATAACTCTTCAGAACACTCACCATGGTACAGGCGATAAAAAACGCTCAGAGAACCAATGTCCCTACGTAGTTGAAGGGGTTCAAGGTGCCTGGTAACCTTAGAGTCGCCTATAATACGGTATGTTTTATTATTATTTATTTATTATTTTGAACATTAGGCTGACAGTTGACACAACTAATAGTTGCCTGCATACAGCTTATCTCCATTTAAGTATCCATAGATCAAGCAAAGGTATCTACTTAGCGTGTCAAATGAACTCAGTAAAATCCACTGAGTTGTCCGTCTTTAGTCGCAGCTTGCAGCTTTCGGGCGTCAAATTTTGTAAGATGAAGTGAACAAAAATATTAATAATGCCTCCTTAAGTAATATTAATTGCAACAACACAAAAAATATGAATACTCAAGAGCCTGAGACATATTTAAAATCATAGGCAAGTAACAACTTCAGTACAAAATCTGACACGCTCGGCCGCCATACAAATGAATAGACTTGTTTCTTCTATCCAAATCTAATTCCATGCTTATTTCAGATATGTATTTGTTTAATCGGTTCTTAAACTGGTTGATGTTTTGGCCGAAACCACACCTGCTGACAGTTTATTTCATGACCACTTTGTTGCTGAGAAAATATCGTTGCTTATCATGAACAGTGCTGTAATCCAAAATAGTACGCGCCTGCAATTGGAATTCTCATGCTTCATTGTTAGAATTCAAATTAGGACAAGGTAGTGTCTTGAGATGCAGCGTTATTCATGATAAGCGTCGATATTGGCTGGGGTTGTTTTTAGACAGTTGAAGTCGGATTTAGACCAAACGAGCGAATGCTCGTTCTATCTCCCACTCTACGAAATTCGTTCGTTACACAAAACGTGATTCGTCGAAATTCGTAGAGTGGGGTATAGAAAGAGTATTCGTTCGTTTGGTCTAAATACACCTTTAGATATTAACTTAAATTGGTGGCTCTGTCAGGTGTTACTATTATGCTTGTACAGTCAGCAACAGATATTGCTAAGCGGGTAGGGTGTTCACAATGATCTTAACACACTTTTATGCCCTGGTCACGACATTGGTCTAAGGCGACTGGCTGGCGACCAGCGGCGAGCGAATTAAGCAAAATCAAGACCGCTAGAGAAGCATGCCACGACAATTCGCTGTGGGCTAAATCGCGCGCGAATTTACTTGCGCGACCGGCGGCGGCGACCAGCGGCGCGGCGAGCGGCGAGATTAAACACACTGGCGGTTTGAGCCATGCCACGACTTCGAGCGGCGCGAACGGTCTTAGCGGCGGCACGTATCGGGCGGAATTTTAAAGATCAAAATATTTTGTTTTATTCGCTCCTCGATGTTGGACACAGAATTAAAACTTGTGATGTGGATGTCAAGCGACGATATAATATTAATATGCATGCAGACCAAAAGAGCATTCGCTGTTCAATACCCCTACTCTAGGAAATTCGATCGTTAAAAATTAAAAATTAAATAACATTCATAACATGTTATGAATGTTATTTAATTTTTAACGAAATGACAAAAATAGGCGTTATCAATTTCTTCAATCTGAAGAGGTAATTTAAATTATTCAATTAATTTGTCTTAATAATTCGTTTTGATATTTTAAAGCCAAAAAATACAAAAACACAAGCCCCAAAAAATACAAAAAAATAACATGTCCATTTTTAAATAACTTGTGGGGCATTTAATTGTTAGTTGTTTATAGAGCTAGAAAAACATTACGATTCTCGATTTAAATTTCAACCTGTATAAAGGTGTATGCAGACCAAAAGAGCATTCGCTGTTCTATCCCCCACTCTACGAATCACGTTTCGTGTAACGATAACGATCGAATTTCCTAGAGTAGGGGTATTGAACAGCGAATGCTCTTTTGGTCTGCATGCATATTAATATTATATCGTCGCTTGACATCCACATCACAAGTTTTAATTGCGCTTACCGTGGGACTATGTCGATTTGTGGAAGATATTTGAAGATATTTATATATTACTATTTATTAAGTCTTGTTTCAAGCAATGTTCCTACGAGCAAACCTGCGACACGTTGATTTGGCATCGCAGGTCACATTGCGCGAATTGGCCAATAATTCCAATAAACATCTGAATGTCATATGTAAAGGCACCTCGCGTTGGGATAAATTCGTTTGCGACAGACGAATTCGATCAAGACCTACAATAAGTAAGCTTTTTTATATGTTTTATTATTATTTATTTAATATTTTGAACATGAGGCTGGCAGTTGACACAACTAACAGTTGCCTGCATACAGCTTATCTCCATTTAAGTATCCATAGATCAAGCAAACGTATCTACTTAGCGTGTCAAATGAACTCAGTAAAATCCACTGAGTTGTCCGTCTTTAATCGCAGCTTGCAGCTTTCGGGTGTCAAATTTTGTAAGATGAAGTGCACAAAAACATTAATAATGCCTCCTTTAGTAATATTCATTGCAACAACACAAAAAAATATGAATACTCAAGGGCCTGAGACATATTTAAAATCATAGGCAAGTAACAACTTCAGTACAAAATCTGACACGCTCGGCCGCCATACAAATTAATAGACTTGTTTCTTCTATCCAAATCTAATTCCATGCTTATTTCAGATATGTATTTGTTTAATCGGTTCTTAAACTGGTTGATGTTTTGGCCGAAACCACACCTGCTGACAGTTTATTTCATGACCACTTTGTTGCTGAGAAAATATCGTTGCTTATCATGAACAGTGCTGTAATCCAAAATAGTACGCGCCTGCAATTGGAATTCTCATGCTTCATTGTTAGAATTCAAATTAGGACAAGGTAGTGTCTTGAGATGCAGCGTTATTCATGATAAGCGTCGATATTGGCTGGGGTTGTTTTTAGACAGTTGAAGTCGGATTTAGACCAAACGAGCGAATGCTCGTTCTATCTCCCACTCTACGAAATTCGTTCGTTACACAAAACGTGATTCGTCTAAATTCGTAGAGTGGGGGATAGCAAGAGCATTCGGTCGTTTGGTCTGAATACACCTTCAGATATTAACTTAAATTGGTGGCTCTGTCAGGTGTTACTATTATGCTTGTACAGTCAGCAACAGATATTGCTAAGCGGGTAGGGTGTTCACAATGATCTTAACACACTTTTATGCCCTGGTCACGACATTGGTCTAAGGCGACTGGCTGGCGACCAGCGGCGAGCGAATTAAGCAAAATTAAGACCGCTAGAGAAGCATGCCACGACAATTCGCTGTGGGCTAAATCGCGCGCGAATTTACTTGCGCGACCGGCGGCGGCGACCAGCGGCGCGGCGAGCGGCGAGATTAAACGCACTGGCGGCTTGAGCCATGCCACGACTTCGAGCGGCGCGAACGGTCTTAGCGGCGGCACGTATCGGGCGGAATTTTAAAGCTCAAAATATTTTGTTTTATTCGCTCCTCGATGTTGGACACAGAGGCGTTTATAAGTAAAATTTTAAATAGGCCTGCCTTGTGGATGGCACAGCATTCGCAACACAAGTTGCTAGCATGTAATAAAACGGTTATGGGAAGAAATAAAAGAACATTTTCCGTATCATTGCGGTAAGTTTAATAATATATTATTGTATATTAAATAGGATTGCTTACAAAATGATTTATAGATAATAATTTCGAGACACTGAAGGGCCACTTTTGATAATGACATTTTGCGCCCTTTGATTACGTCCTATTCGCTCACCGCTTAGACCGTTGTCGTGGCATGCTCACCGCTTAGACCGTTGTCGTGGCATGCTCACCGCTTAGACCGTTGTCGTGGAATGCTCACCGCTTAGACCGTTGTCGTGGAATGCTCACCGCTTAGACCGTTGTCGTGGCATGCTCACCGCTTAGACTGTTGTCGTGGCATGCTCACCGCTTAGACTGTTGTCGTGGCATGCTCACCGCTTAGACCGTTGTCGTGGCATGCTCACCGCTTAGACTGTTGTCGTGGCATGCTCACCGCTTAGACCGTTGTCGTGGCATGCTCACCGCTTAGACTGTTGTCGTGGCATGCTCACCGCTTAGACCGTTGTCGTGGCATGCTCACCGCTTAGACCGTTGTCGTGGCATGCTCACCGCTTAGACTGTTGTCGTGGCATGCTCACCGCTTAGACCGTTTTCGCCGCCCCGCTCGCCGCGGTCACGGTCGCCTAGACCGTCGTGCCAAGTTCATCTTGAATACCTACCCTGACCGCTTAGCAATATCTGATGTTACACAGGTCTTGAAATTGACTTATATCATAACCTACTACCTAACAAGCTAAAGATGTGCTGTTTCCCGTATATTCCTTATCTTACTACGGGGAAAGTTACATTTTGGGAATATTCCCAATACTATGCTGGAAAATGTACCGGAAACGGCACATCACAAGTCCCATGATTTGCTTTACAAAGGATATAATTTAATCGTAGCAAATAAGCGAAAAAAAGAAAGAAAAGAGAGCTGAAATGTTGTAAAAAAGATATTTTTATTACAGATGGTGCCTTATTTAGACTCTAATGCGAGAAGTGTACCATTTACCATAAGACTTCGGAGAGCCATCTGCACTAAAAAACATCGTACGAGACACGTCCATCCATCATCCATCATCAGCCTATGTTAGTCCACTGCTGGACGTAGGCCTCTCCTATTAACTATGCGTATAGATGCATTAGGAGGTAAATGCCCATAATCGCCACTCGTAACTCGTGTCGATTTAAAACATTCCCTGTCGGTCGTGTTTTAAAACATCGCTACTCGTTTCGAATTTCATGTTTTTCACACTTGTGTCGTAATGGACTATTTTGGAACTAGTCGACCCCACTGATACTCAGAAAGTTTGATTCCTTGCGCAACGCATTAGCATTGCGATAGACCATGGAATTAACTCCCTACAACATAATATTGTTATCGCAATGTGCAACTTTTATTTTAACTACGGTTACTCATTTCCAACACCAGTGTTTTTGTGGATCTTAAACTGTTTCGAAACTTTCTGTAAACTTAATAATATTATTCTACAAAGTATGAAGCGTGACTTTAATAGTGTTATTGTTTGCTGGAACGTTTACTGCATAATTAAGTTTATATAGGCGCCTATTTATGTGCCATAATATTAAAAGCATCGTAAATCATTTCGGCAGTTTGTTTGTAGAATAGTTTAATAAAGTACTACTAGTATTTTGTCTACCTACACCAGTATCCTCTCAGTTACTCAAAGGTCAGCTGGAAGAGATCCCTTAATGGAATAAGTTTGTCTTTGTATAATTTCAGAATATTTTTTGTTTGCTATTTTTATGATTTGTGCAATAAAGTGTTTACTACTACTACAGTGATAATATTTTCTTTTATATTTTTTCAACACAAATGGTGTTTATTCTACAAACGAATTCAAAATTCTATTGGGACATCTGTACTGAAATCATTGTAAAGTACACGTAGGAAAAGAAAGTACGTAGCTTGTGTTGATTTAAAACACTCTCTTCGGTTGTGTTTTAATTTATCGGCACTCATTATAATTTTTTTTCACCCTTGTCGATCATAAATTATCAGCCAAAAGACTTCCACTGCTGAACATAGGCCTCCCCCAAAGATTTCCACAATTACCGGTCCTGCGCCACCCGCATCCAGCGGGCTCCTGTGACCTTTACCGGGTCATCAGGCCACCTTGTGGGGGGCCTACCCACGCTGCGCCTTCCGGTACGTGGCCGCCACTCGAGAACCTTTCCGCCCTCACGGCCATGGGTTCTACGTGAAATGTGCTCTGCCCACTGCCACTTCAGTTAAGCGATTCGAAGAGCTATATCGGTTATTTTGGTTTTGCTGTGGAAGGCCTAATATCTAATACGATCTCGCAGAGAGACTCCTACCAATAGCATAGCGAGAGCCATTGCCCTTTGGGTGACTTTGAGTCTTTTTATAAGGCCCATTGTGAGCGACCACGTTTCAGTTCGGTATAATATATGTCATACAATATGTACCATTTCGTATTCATGTGTGAACCTAAATACTTACACAGTTATGTTAATAAGAATATAGTCCAAGTGTTAGACATAGGAAAGGGGAAGCTTTGATGGACAATGCAAGAACCTTACTTATATGCATATATAAACGCATTAGCAGGTAAATGCCCATAATCGCCACGCTGGGCAAGCGCATTGGCGAACGCAGTAATGTGTCCAATATGATGACGCTTAGGGCTTGCATTCCGGAATTCCGGAATTTCGAAATATCGGAATTTCGGACTGATTTTGCTGTTTTTACAGTTCCGGAATTGACACAGCTAATATCGGAATTCCGGAATTAAAAAAAGTGTTTTTATTATATGGATAAACATAAAATATCAACACGATTATGATAATCAGGTACAGAATACAAAGCCACCACAATATATATCGATAAGTAGTTCTAACCACAAATTGTGTTATGTTTTATTTTCTGTAAAATAAACTGTGTTTACTAAATACTAGGTACTACTTAACCACGAAAACTGGCCAAGGTAAACAACGATCCTGTACCAGATTTTGATTATCAATTGGGTTGCAATTGTTTACCGTTATATATCTTTTAGCCCTTCGATAATTATACGCATTACTATTTACATATGTCGAAGAAACTTAAACTTTGACTTAAGTCTCCACTTGGTCTAATATCATGTAGCATTCCAAAACAGCAAAATTTTGGTATCTGTAATTAAAGTTTACAGGTACGTAACTGATTGTTGCCAAGATTGTAACATATGTAAAATGACTAATGTTTCTAATTTGTCAGCCTCCGTAGCCTAGTTGGTAGTGACCCTGCCTACGAAGCTGGAGGTTCCGGGTTCGAATCCCGGCGAGGGCATTATTTGTGTATTTATTTATCACAAATATTTGTTCCTTGGTCATGGCTGTCTATGTATTTAAGTATTTATATGTATCTATCTATTATATATATCGTCGCCTGGTACCCACATCACAAGCCTTAATTGAACTTACCGTGGGACTAGGTCGATTTGTGTAAGATGTCCCAAGATATTTATTATTTATTATTATTTATTTTATTTATTAATTTGAATTACCATACCTATAAGTACTAAGCATTTTGTATAAGAACTTAACCTTAATTTATTAATGGACAATACAATGTGCCCATGAGGAAAGGGAAAAAAATTAACAGCGGATTTATGACTAAATTTGAAGTTTAAAATGTAGTATGAAGTTTACCGGATGACGTCTATTTTAAGAGAAAATGTCTTTTATTTAAACCGTTTTAGACCGTTACGCATTTTAGGTAACGATTTTGTCGCTGTGTTGTCTTCAACAACTCTCTTCTTCTTCTAACACTCTCGTTAGTAATTCCGTGCTTACCTACCTTGATGCACAATGTACAATAATTACCTAAAACTTTAAAATGCATTTTTATCGATAGTTTCATTAATAAAATTATTTTTTATGTAGTGCAGAATTCGAAACACACAAAAAAATTTCTTTTAGCCTCAGGAATATGCTGTTAAATTATTTCCCTTTCCTCATGGGTATCTTGTATACAAATCACATAGCAATTTTACGTTTTATTTAAATATGACCTAGATTTACAAAATTTTCGTTAATTCCGGAACTAGTATCGGAATTCCGGAATTGAAGTGTAATATCGGAAATCAGTTCCGGAACTGGAAATGGTCCGATATTGCAAGCCCTAATGACGCTGCTGCCCATCATCAATCATTTATGAAATAACTAATGGTAAGTGACACTTCAATCCCTTAGTCGACTCTTACGACACCCGCAGGAGGAGTTGGGGTGGTGACAAATGTATTCTTACCGCCGTCACCACACGGCTATATAAAATTTCTAAATATACAGCTCTTAAATTATGTCTCATCATTAAATTAAAAATTAAATCAACTCTCACAAAATGAACGTGATCTGACTTTAGTCCTCGCAAGTATGAGCAAACTTTACGAACTCAATGAAAAATTTCTCATAGTTTATTTTTGTCTAGATAGTGCGCGTGTGCGAATTTCATTCGGTCTTTATTGTGATTTTTTTATCGTCATCATCATCATGACGGCCTCATTAGCTAAGTTGGCAATGAGGCTACCGGCTGAGGTAGAGGTTTCGCGTTCAAATACCAGTAGTGGTATCGTATCTTAGATGTATTGTATACTTCCATTGTTGAAACACACTTGCATCTCATCATCGGAAGCCAATTAGTGTCAATATCACGACACCTATTTACAGCTTCTTTGATTGGTCGACGACATTAGTACTGCAGGAACGAGCCCCACTCCAGCATTCGCTTCATATATTACAATTATGAGAAATTTTTTACCTATTTTTTTTACTGATTTTCTATGTACCACCAACGTAGGTACTAGTTTCTGAATGTACACCTATGAAATTGGCGGTTTGGGTCATCATACACTTTAGTTGGTCCCAAATTTTAGTATCTAAAGAGTAACTTAGATTTTAATATTTTAACAACAAAATACGGGTCTTAATCGCATAAACTTATGTTTGTTTTTGTCCTTACGTTTCGGGCATGACTTTACGCAGTGGTCGCAAGCAGACTGGCGAGAAAATGTATCAGCACCCGATTTTCGTAAAATATGAGTGATAATCGTCGTAACTAAGATTTCAAGAATCAATGTAACTAAGATTTTTCTTCATTTTCAACAGTGCACTGTGTAACAAAGGTTTATTTACACAAGGTAGGAGGTATCATCATCATCATCATCATATCATTTGTCAGCCTCCGTAGCCTAGTTGGTAGTGACCCTGCCTACGAAGCAGGAGGTTCCGGGTTCGAATCCCGGCGAGGGCATTATTTGTGTATTTATTTATCACAAATATTTGTTCCTTGGTCATGGTTGTATATGTATTTAAGTATCTATATGTATCTATCTATTATATATATCGTCGCCTGGTACCCACATCACAAGCCTTAATTGAGCTTACCGTGGGACTAGGTTGATTTGTGTAAGATGTCCCAAGATATTTATTTATTTATTATTTATTTATATCAGCCTAAAGACGTCTACTGCTGAACATAGGCCTCCCCAAAAGATTGCCACAATGACCGGTCCTGCGCCACCCGCATCCAGCGGACTCCTACGACCTTCACCAGGTCATCGGTCCACCTTGTGGGGGGCCTACCCACGCTACGCCTTCCGGTACGTGGCCGCCACTCAAGGACCTTCCCGCCCCAACGGCCATCGGTTCTACGTGCAATGTGCAATTCAAATATTCATAGTTTAATTGCAGAGACTTACAGACAATAGATTAATTAATTACTCACTACATTTATTTCTTTTCTTGAATTTCTTGGTAAATGTTGTGTCATTTGTTGTATCAACAGCACATTCGAATCCCCTTCTGATTCCGGTTTGATAATAGGTACCTACCTACATGTAGAAAATCTGATTGAGTTCGGTATTTAAAATCGTGACCGTTAGATTGAAGTTACTCGCTTTACAAGGGTAATAAAGTTTGAATTTAGAAACCGAGAATTTTACCATATATTCAATCCTGACTTCTGTCATTTAAATACATTGTCAAAAAGTGTCATTTTTGACAATGTATTCAACTGACAGCTGTCATGATTGATTTAGTTGCGTGACGGCCTAGCGCAGCACGACACAAGTGTGAAAAACATGGAAGTCGATACTAGTGGCGATGTTTTAAAACACGACCGATAGAGAGTGTTTTAAATCGACACTAGTTACGAATTTCGTTTTTGCACGTGTCTCGTACGTTGTTTTTTTAGTACAGATGGCCCTCCGAAGTCTTGAACCTGACGTAAAATGACCCACTTCTCGCACTAGAGCCTAAAAAAGGCACCATCTGTACTAAAAATGTCTTAATTAATATATATTAATAGTAATGTTTTTTCATTCCTCAAATAATAGAATCTCCAAGTTAAAATGATCACTACCCTTTCTTGAGGTGATCAGTCGCTAAAAGAGAGAGCTAACATTTACTCGTATCTAACATTCTGGTACATGGGGCTTCAGTTTAGTCTTTATTCAAAACGTATGCTGCATTTTAGTTTAGGAATTGGGTATTTTGTGTAATATTGTTCCAAGATATAATTTTTATTATTTATTACTGCGGTCTTTGTGATGACATATCACTTTATGTGTGCTCAAAGTATTACACCAACTTTCCCCAAACTGTGAAACAAGCTGCACTATTTTGTCCGTTTATATTACACTAAAAGCCACAGCCTAAAAGTCATCCTACATTATTTCTTGCAAGCTGCAACTATAAACAAAACACGACGTGTTTTTATGTATGCTGTGGTTAATAATATGGGCTTGGCTATTTACACCGTATACAGACTGGTCCTGCCTTCGGTATTACATTTACATAATGTACTTAGCAAGAAGAGCCGTATACAAAAGCTCCGTAAGTGATGAGGCAAAATTTCGTGCAACTAAAATGTATTCTTTCGTATACACGCTTAAAATCATTTTGCAAGAAACACTTTGTTTTTCTACTGGAACAGTACACTTGCCTACAATTTTCGTTTATGTTTGTGAACTTACAATGTTTTGTTTTAGTTTTAAGTTTGAAACTAGACGAGGTAACTTTAAGGGGTCCATTGTCTTAGAACAAAACTGGCCCTTTAATAGCATGAGTAACATTTACATTTCATCCTGGGTACACGATTTAATTGTTGAACTTATTTCTAGTTGAAGTCTTTACGGCACAAGTAATTTTCAGTTTCAGCGCTTTAAATAGAGAGAAAGAAAGAAATAGAGAAAAAGAGATAAAGAGAGAAATAGAGTATCATATCATGTGGGCTTTTACAAAAAGGATGGTTAATATGCATTTATTATTAGCAATAGTTTGCAAGTATCAACTTATTTACTAGTGTGACTCAATGAGTTTTCAAAAACTTATGAACGAAATATCGGTAGATGTTTACAAGCGGTTTAAAGCGCGGTCAAGGAAAACATCGTGAGGAAACCTGCATACATCTGCGATAAAATTCGCAGGATGTATGTGAAGTTAAAATATTTTTCAAACGGGTTACTCACGTAACCAAAGTTGATAATTGCTCTACATGTTTCCATCCATTTAGAGGATCGTCATCATGGATTACCCGTGACCAAAGCCCGACGTATACTGCAGCCTTGCGCTCTGCTATAAAGCGGGTTGCTGACCGCGGCCAGCGCTGGCGGGGGCGGCGATGGAGGAAAACAAATTATATTTCTAAAAAGTCCCCAACAAATACTGAGCCAGCGTTGGGACCAAGCAAAATAGGCAAATAGGTTCGATATTGAGTTGCTGAAAAATGGTCAGAATACAATACAATACAAAACAACAACCCAATCTAAAACATTTAACAGTTTACGGCATGAAGTCAAAATTAGTTATAAGTCTTCAAAAATAGCTTTTGTGTCAAAAAGTATAATTGGCATGGTACCTCGAATTTTTAACAAATTACCAGCAGACATTTTAAATTTAAAAAGTGTTAAAGAATTTAAAACCGAATTATTTAACTTTTTAGTGGCCAAAGCATACTACTCAATTAATGAATACCTAACTGAATGACATTCCTTTTTGTAAATAGTAAATATATATAATTTATGCATGCGACATCTACTCATAAATATTTGCATGTCCTTGTGACTAAACATGTAACTTATATGTGGTGGAAGACCTGTATACTTTACCATGTTTTAGCAAATAAATTACTGATTACAAAAAATACTAGTGTGCCTCAGTGATCCAAAGCGAATCTTGGCCTCTGAAACGAGAGTGCAACTAGTGCGACTTCTGCAAGTAAACTAGACGCGTCTTCGAGTAATCGGGGAACATACATAAAAAAAAAAAAGATTTCGACGAATTGTAAACCTCCTCCTTTTTGAAGTCGGTTAAAAATATTCAAATTAGCTGTACAAATAATTTCATTTTCTTAATTGTCAAACGCTACTAGTGGTTGCCGTGTGGTGACGGAAGTAAGAATACATTTGTCACCACCCCAATTCCTCCTGCGGGTGTCGTAAGAGTCGACTAAGGGATTGAAGTGTCACTGACCATTCTACAAGATTGATGATGGGCAGCAGCGTCATTATAATGGACACATTACTGCGATCGCCAATCCGCTTGCCCAGCGTGGCGATTATGGGCATTTACCTCCTAATGCGTCTAATATACGCATAGTTAACAGGATAGGCCTACGTCCAGCAGTGGACTAACAAAGGCTGATGATGATGACTAGTGGTCGCGAAGCCTGTCAACCCTCATCAGCCTCTCTCAGTCCACCGCTGGACGTAAGCTTCTCCTATCAACCCTACGAATCGCGACGCTGAACGAGCGGATTTGCCATCGCATTAATGTGTCCACTGTGACGACGCTCCTGCCCATCATCAATGAATAAAGGAATAGTCAGTGACACTTCGATCCCTTAGTGGACTCTTACGACACCCACGGGAAGACTTGGGGTGGTGACAAATGTATTCTTACTTTTTACTGCCATCGCCATGCAGCGGAGTGGTCGGAAAAGCCTGTCATTGCCAAGAGCTTCACCACTTACCAGCAAGTGTGCTTGTGGTCAAACGTCTACCTATTCTGAATAAAAAAAAGAAAAAAACTAATTAACACGTTTGACGCCGGTGACACAGCGTCTGTGACCAACAAAATCCGATTCCTATGCCAGTGACACACATACGTGATTAGAGTAACCTTATTCTTATGCCACTAGCATAAATCAAGTTTTTTCTCTTATGCCAGTGCCATAGAAATGCGAACGTTTTGTTTTGACACAAGTGCTGTGTCGCCGGCATAAGAGTACAATCTGTTCGGTCACACATGCGTGTCAATGGCATAGTAGTTCCATCAGATAATTTCGATCGGCATAGTTTTTGTGTCACTTTACTGATAATTTAGTTGAGGTCACCGAGATCCGAACCTACCGAAAGGGTTCCCATAATGCTGGCTGCATTTCCCCTTTGCATGGCTATACATGTACGTTGTTAGAATAGTTTTCTTAGAAAATGAAATAATTTTGAATACTGAGTTTTTAATTAAATAGTACATAAGTTTAATAAAATGCAGATATTTTCTTAATACCAATATTTCCAAGGGTTTTAACCACAGAATTATATTTGGATAGAAGAAACAAGTTCATTCATTTGTATGGCAGCCGAGCGTGTCAGATTTTGTACTGAAATTGTTACTTGCCTATGATTTTAAATATGTCTCAGGCCCTTGAGTATTCATATTTTTTTGTGTTTTTGCAATTAATATTACTTAAGGAGGCATTATTATGTTTTTATTCACTTTCAACTTACAAAATTTGACGTCCGATAGCTGCAAGCTGCGATTAAAGACGGACAACTCAGTGGATTTCACTTAGTTCATTTGACACGCTAAGTAGATACGTTTGCTTGATCTATGGTATATATGACATCTGTGGTTTTAACCAGCACCAAGTAGTGAAGCTAAAACTGGACCTGGAGCGCCAGGTTGTCCTGGTTGCCCGGGTTGTCCTGGTGTTCCTGGTTGCAGGGGTTGTTCTTGGAATCCTGATTTAAACCAAGTGAATTCATTAGTGTCATCATTAATAAATAAATAAATATCTTGGGACATCTTACACAAATCAACCTAGTCCCACAGTAAGCTCAATTAAGGCTTGTAATGTGGGTACTAAGCGACGTTATACAGGGTGGAAAGTGACGACGTTCCTTCCCGCTACCGACCGAGTCTACTAACCATTACGATGAACTTTCAGTACGGGACCAACATCGAAAAAAAATACCCCTCATACAAAGTGAGTGCTTAGTTAGAGTTCAATGTATGGAAAAGTCAATTTTCCATGTACGCTTTCGATGTTGGTCCCATACTGAAAGTTCCTCGTAATGGTTGGTAGACTCGGTCGGCAGCGGGAAGGAACATCGTCCCTTTCCACCCTGTATATAGACACATACAGATACTTAAATTCAAACACGAGCCACGATCAAAGATTAAGTATTTGTGATAAATAAATATATAAATAATGCCGTGGCCGGGATTCGAACCCGGAACCTCCAGCTTCATAGGCAGGGTCACTGCCAACTAGGCTACGGAGGCTGACAAAAGCCTTCGTAATAATGAAGCTTACCGTGGGACTAAGTCATTCAGAGCAAGATCTCTAAAGAAATGTTTTTATGTATCTAATATTTGAATTATTTACTTACCTGGACAACCAGAGCCTCTACATTCAGATGGATGGGTACCAGTGACAATAGTGGGCTGGTATCCATTTTCGTCGGCCGTGTAGAACACAGTGTACTCCACACCATCGATGAAAAATGTGTATTTTCCCTTAATGACTAAGATTTCCACTTCTTTTCCATCATTAGTCACTTTCTCTAAAGTACCTGTAGCTTCAACTTTAGTACCATCGCTCAGCGCGTATCTATAAATAATAATTCATTTAATTTTTAAAAGAATTCTAACCGTTATTCAATATGATAACAAAACTACAAATGTGATGCCACTATAAAGTGATATACATAGATATTTTTAAATACTTTTTAGTTAATTACGTAATACGGGTTCGATCCCCACCTCGGACATTAGGTGATCTTGGTCGTTTTTCTTTGGTATATGACATTTAATATTTATAATCAAAGTTTTATTTTTTTTATATGCATAGTATTGCATAGTGGCAGAATATCATGATACCTGTGCTACAAATTTATGAGGAATATAATTAAAACCGAGCACTTTGCCGGCCTAGGCCTTCAAGATTTGTATAAAATTTCATTAATGACCTCTTGTCCTAGTCGCCCCTGAAACGTCATATTTAGCAGACCATTATAAGGAACATAACAACAATTTAATGTTTGAGAAAATATTATTATAATAACACGAATACGGATCAAATTGGCAAAAATGAGTTGGCAAGCGTAGTGTAGGATGCCCTCAGGCAAGGTGGAGCGACAATTTGCGCATGATGGCTGGCAGGAGCTGGATGCGAGCAGCCGAAGATCGAGAACGGTGGCGTGAAATTGGGGAGGACTATGTCCAGCAGTGGACTGCGATAGGCTGATGATGATGATAATGATGATGATGGATCAAATAACAACTTACTCAGTGTCAAAACCTTCATTACCGCCAGGGTTGTAGTTATCGTAGGTAATTAGCTGGACATTGTCAGGATTTGTATTTGAAGGTCTTGCAGATACTACTGCAAAGCAGAGGACCCACTGAAATATTTTAAATAAAAACAAAATAAATCAATATGATGTGACAAACAAAACACAAATCTTACCTAGTTCCCGGGCAAGCTCACATTAAGGCTTTTATGTCTTAGTACGGTCAAATCGTACATCATTTTACCCTAAACTCGCAAATCAAGTAGTATCGCTGCATTTTTGGTATGTTGTTTAGACACCTTAGGGCACGATAAAACCACATTTTGCAAGCAAAAAAAAGTTGTGCTAGCTGGGTAGTACGTGAAAACTGCGAAATTTATGGGTCATTTTTTAGTTTCTGATTTTTATTAAAAAAACGTTACGTTTTTTGATATCATATGTTATTAAACGTTTAAAGACTAATAAATTTCCAACAAGTTGAGCTAACATGCATTACCGTAGGTCTTATAGTTTCAGAGATTCGAGACTTTAAAAAGTACTCCTTTTGTAAACTAGATAAAATTTTGTGTTTTGTTAAAATAAGGCGATATTAAGCCAAAAACGTTAGCAAAATTCAAAATAACGCTAGTTTACAAAAAAGAGTAGGTACTTTTAAGAAGTCGCAAATCTCTGAAACTATAAGACCTACGGTAATACGTCATGTTAGCTCAACTTGTTGGAAATTTATTAATCTTTAAACGCTTCCTAACATGTAATGTCAAAAAACGTAAGGTTTTTTTTAATAAAAATCAGAAACTGAAAAATTACCGTAAATTTCACAGTTTTTCATGTACTACGTAACTAGCACAACTTTTTTTTGCTTGCAAAATGTGGTTTTATCGTGCCCTATGGTGTCTAAACAACATACCAAAAATGCGGCTATACTGCATGCTTTGCGAGTGTAATGTAAAGTTTGACGATAAATAATATAATATAATATAAGTTTGAGATAGTACATCTGAACTAAGCGTAATAATAAGATATTAAATGAGTTTAATTACCATACCTGGGATAACTCGGGGCATTTATACGAAAGTGATGTAGAAAAATATTTTATCGACTAAAAATATATCGATGTTACTGTGAATGACAACATCAAAATATTATTCGGCATAAATAAATATTAGGTACTTACTCTTCAATTAAAATAAAAAATAACTTTAAACGGGTAGTTACGCGTTTATTTTAAAATAGTTTTCAAAATATACAATTAATATTAAAATATCAATATTGAAATTGTCATTTTGATTAAAATGACATCTGCATACTAGTTTTTACTATCTGAAGAAGCCCGATATCAGATAATTATCACATTGAACCTCTGTACTGTAATCGAGAATGTTCAATAAGCACATCTTTTATTATAATTATATCGACATCTTTTTAATCGATATCAAATCCCTATAACTTGCCCCCAGTTATCCCAGGTATGTTAATTACTCATCGGCCAACGGACCCACCTCGGACGTTGGTGATCTTGGTCGTTTTTTCTTTGGTATATGATATCCAATATTTATAACCTAACAGTGTACACATTCAAAAAGCCAAACAACTCAAAAATCGAAATGACCTTTAAGGTGGAAGTACTAGTACCCGACGCTGTGCCAATACTCGTCATTATAGCTTGAGTTGCCATCGATAAGATAAAATCAACTATTAGGGCATTTAAACCTGTGCCTTTAATGCTTCATATCCCAACTTTGAAATAATTAGCTTATATACACGGTGGAATTTAATCGGTGAACAGGAACCCATTTTTCTAATTCAGTAATCGATGGCGGTCACGTTTATGTAGTACTTAAGTGGAACCAAGTTTTTTTTTAACATAATTTTTTTTTATGTTGAAATTAAATTTTATTGTCACCCTACTAATGGTTTAGTCTGAAAAGTTTAATACCTCTTTTCAAACTATCAGCCATAGAAACTTAAAACATAAATGAGCAATAATCACTCACATGCTTTAATTTTTGCGATAGACTCTATTCCTATGTAAAATAAGAGCGATGCATGGCTGATAGTTTGAAAAGAGGTATCAAACTTTTCAGACTAAACCATTAGTAGGGTGACAATAAATTTTAATTAAAGTTTAATTTCAACATAAAAATTTGTTATGCAAAAAAAAAAACTTGGTTCCACTTAAGTACTACATAAACGTGACCGCCATCGATTACTGAATTAGAAAAATGGGTTCCTGTTCACCGATTAAATTCCACCGTGTATAAATTATTTTCTTAATTTTAGACAGACTGACGTTTATTAGGGCTGAGTGTTAATATTATCCAATGTTCCTATGTGACATTGAAACTTGTATTGAAGTGCCATTTATTGGGACTGCCAGCAAAAGCACCTGATGCTTACTCATACAATGGAGTTGACTAAGAAAAATTGCAATTTTGAGAAATTTTGATATTGTCACCCTATAAAATAAATTTATTCTATTTAACAAAACTAACTCCACTCCCACACAATACTTTAGGTACATAGATTTATATAATATGAGTATAATATCGTGAATCAAATAAATATGCTCTGTTGACATGTTGCGCGCGCACTAGTAGGTACTTCCACCTTACATAAAATAATATAAAAAAATTTAATGAATTTAAAAATTATGTAGTAATTCGTAAACAAATAACAGTATATAGTACTTACTGCGGTAATGTCTTGTTTTTTTTTAAATATTGTTACGTCTTTCACATATTTACTAACTTTAAAAAACTTACATAATTTATAGCTACATTAAAATATAAATTACATTAAAAAAACAAAAATAAGTTTTATGAACTTAATCTAAATAATAAAACGCATTTAATATTATTACGCATAGTCCTTACGTTTTAAGCACACAAAATAAAAGATACTAAATAGAAAAAAAAACTGACCAGTTTCATAGCGGTGTGATAAGTTCAGATGATACTACGGAATGACATAATAGTTAAAAATCTTTACCTTTTTATTTAAATTCAAATGACTGAATTCAAGTTTGGTCAGGTATGCTAATATTGTTTGATCGATGCTTTTGCTAAAGTTGAAGGTCGCCTAGATTGGTTTATATTCCAACAATGAGTGAAATGGCATCACTACAATACTATAAATAAAATAAATAAATATTTTGGTACATCTTTCACAAATCGACATAGTCCCACGGTAAGCTCTTGAGGCTCAATTGAGGCTTGTGATGTATACTAAGCGACGATATTTAATAGATAGATATATATATATATATATATATATATATATATGCCGTGTGGTGACGGCAGTAAGAATACATTTGTCACCACCCCAACTCTTCCCGTGGGTGTCGTAGGAGTCGACTAAGGGACTAAAGTGTTACTGATCATACTCTTGACCCGGGTATGTCTGAAAACTACGACCAAGACCACCGGGGGATGGGCAGCAGCATCCCTAAAGTGCGGTGGAGACACTGCGATCGCCAACCCGCATGCCAAGCGTGGCGATTATGGCAAATACCCCCCAAAATGAAAATACAAAAAAGGCCGCGGCCCCGAGGTTCCGGCGACCCCCGGTGCCCTGGTTATGGTAGCGGCCAGGGTGCTAGCGGGGTCAGGGGTGCTAAGAATCTCCGGCAAAGATCCGGCTACCACCACCGACGACCTCTGGCCCTGGCAACGTACAACACACGTACACTGCGGACCGACGAAAAGTTAGTGGAACTGGAGGAAGGATTGAGCAAGTTGCGTTGGGACATTGTGGGATTGTCAGAAGTCCGAAGAGAGGGCGAGGACACGATAATCCTAAAGTCCGGCAACTTGCTCTATTTCCGGGAGGGCGACCAACAGTCCCAGGGAGGTGTCGGGTTCATCGTCCACAAGTCCCTCGTAAACAACGTGGTGAAGATCGAGAGTGTGTCGGCTAGGGTGGCGTACCTTATACTCAGAGTATCTGAGAGATACTCGCTGAAGGTCATACAGGTGTACGCGCCGACTTCGACACACTCCGACGACGAGGTGGAGGCTATGTATGATGATATCTCAAAAGCCATGCATAGCTCCAGAACCTACTTCACCGTTGTTATGGGGGACTTCAACGCGAAACTGGGCAAGAGAGATAGTGACGAACTGAGGGTGGGGCAATTTGGGGTTGGACGTCGGAACCACCGGGGCCATCTGCTGGCTGGTTTCTTGGAGAAGGAGGGACTCTACATGATGAACTCCTTCTTTAAGAAACGCGAGCACAGAAAATGGACTTGGATGAGTCCCGACGGTGCAACTAAAAACGAGATCGACTTCATCATGTCGACGAAGAGACATATATTCAACGATGTTTCTGTGATCAGTACGGTTAAAACCGGTAGCGATCACCGCCTGGTAAGAGGCACGTTGAATATATGTCCTAAGCTAGAACGCTCGCGACTGATGAAGTCTACGCTCCGTCCTGCACTCCATCTCCAAAACCCCGAGAGCTTTCAGCTGGAACTCCAAAACCGTTTCGATTGCCTAGGCGATGACGTGGACGTATTCAACGACGGGTTTGTGGAAGCTGTCCATAGCGCTGGGTCTAAGTTTTTTAAGGCCCAGCGGACAAATAAGACCAGAAAGCTCTCCGACTCCACTCAGAAGCTAATGGAAAAAAGGAGTGAACTGGTTCTACAATCCTCAGTTGATGCGACTTTATACCGGCAGCTCAACAGACAGATCTCTAAGTCCCTCAAACGCGATATGCGCCAATTCCGTACCAAGTGTATAGAAGAAGCCATCGAGCGGAACAAGGGCTCTAAAGTTTTTGCAAGGGATCTGTCTGTTGGGCAAAGCCAGCTCGCCAAATTAAAGACTGAGGATGGTAGAATCGTCACATCCAGATCTGAGCTGCTGAGTGAGATAGAGGGTTTTTATGGACAGCTGTACATGTCAACTAGCAGACCCGAAGTTGATCTAGCGGAAGACCTCAGAGCTAGACTGACCCGACACTATACAGAAGACATCCCGGACATCAGCCTGTGCGAGATTAGAATGGCTCTTGAACAGCTCAAAAATAACAAGGCGCCTGGGGAGGACGGAATTACAGCTGAGCTTCTGAAGGCGGGTGGTAAACCGATCCTTACGGCCCTTCAGAAGTTGTTCAATTCCGTCTTACTGGAAGGGAGAACGCCAAAGGCATGGAACAGAGGTGTGGTGGTACTGTTCTTCAAAAAAGGTGACAACGCTTTATTGAAGAACTACCGACCCATCTCACTTCTGAGCCATGTCTATAAGCTGTTTTCAAGAGTCATTACGAATCGTCTTGCACGCAGGCTCGATGACTTCCAGCCTCCCGAACAAGCCGGTTTCCGAAGAGGCTTTAGTACCGTAGACCACATCCATACGCTTCGCCAGGTTATACAGAAGACCGAAGAATATAACCTGCCCCTCTGTTTAGCGTTTGTGGACTACGAGAAAGCCTTCGATTCGATCGAAACATGGGCAGTACTACAGTCTCTCCAACGGTGCCAAGTCGACTACCGCTATATCGAGGTGTTGAAGTGTTTATACGAGAGCGCCACAATGTCAGTCCGACTCCAAGACCAGAGTTCGAAGCCTATTCTGCTGCAGCGGGGAGTTAGGCAAGGAGATGTCATCTCCCCTAAGCTGTTTACCGCTGCACTGGAGGATGTCTTTAAGACTCTGGACTGGAGAAGGCTAGGTATCAACATAAACGGCGAGTACCTCACTCACCTTCGATTCGCTGACGATATAGTAGTCTTGGCTGAGACCTTGGAGGACTTAAGTACTATGCTCGTTGACCTCAGTAAAGCCTCCGAGCGAGTTGGTCTTAGGATGAACATGGATAAGACGAAAATCATGTCGAATTCCCATGTAGCACCAACTCCCGTAATAATCGGAGACTTTACACTCGAAGTTGTAGACGAATATATATACCTAGGGCAAACTATTCAGTTGGGTAGGTCCAACTTCGAGAAAGAGGTCAATCGTCGAATCCGACTCGGTTGGGCAGCGTTCGGGAAGCTACGACACATATTTTCGTCCAATATTCCGCAGTGTTTGAAGACGAAAGTCTTTAATCAGTGTGTGTTGCCAGTGATGACATACGGTACTGAAACGTGGCCGCTTACAATGGGTCTCATAAGAAGGCTCAAAGTCACCCAAAGGGCAATGGAGAGGACTATGCTAGGAGTCTCTCTGCGTGATCGGATTAAAAATGAGACCATCCGCAGCAGAACCAAAGTAACCGAAATAGCTCTCCGAATCGCTAAACTGAAGTGGCAGTGGGCGGGGCACATTGCGCGTAGAACCGATGGCCGTTGGGGCGGGAAGGTTCTTGAGTGGCGGCCACGTATCGGAAGGCGTAGCGTGGGTAGGCCCCCCACAAGGTGGACCGATGACCTGGTGAAGGTCGCAGGAGTCCGCTGGATGCGGGTGGCGCAGGACCGGTCATTGTGGCAATCTTTGGGGGAGGCCTATGTTCAGCAGTGGACGTCTTTCGGCTGATATGATGATGATGATGATGATATATATACTAGTACATAGAGATTTATATACATAGACAGCCATGACCAAGGGACAAATTTTATATTTGTGATAAATAAATACACAAATAATGCCATCGCCCATCTGATGGAAAGCAGGAACTGGGCCCATGGACATAGCGATCAAAAAATCGCCTATGCGCTGCCTACCCTGAGGACTTAGATGGATTGCCTCTATCTATACTAGTAGTTCCACCGGCTATCTTACCCCTAAACCGAAACATAGCAGTGCAAACACTGCTGTTTAGTGGCAGGTTAGCGGGTAAGACGGTGGTAGCTATCCGGGCGGACCCTGCACGAGGTCCTACCACCAGCAAAAAAGACTAAATTATATACGAAACTATGGGAATGTATTATAATTATAATAATGACGTATTTTTGGTTATTATTGAAAGCCCTAAAGTTATTGCTTCTAACAATGGCGAACAATGTAAACACACAATTCAATTAAATGATTATTATGATGATCATCATCAGACTATTTCAGTCCACGGCTGGACTTCTTCTATTGTCTATGCGTATGAACACTGCCAAAAAATAGATAGACAAAGGTTTTTTAGCTATAAGTTTAAATGATTCTGTACTTTTTTCCCGTAAAACTTCAATTTTGCTACACGTTACGTCACGAGTTAGGTACGACATTTTTTTAAATGTTAAATGGTATTAACTCTGAAATTAGGCAAAAATCTAGAAAAGTTTAAAATATTTTATTGTTCCGTGTGGTGACGGTAGTAAGAAAACATTTGTCACCACCCCAACTCCTTCTGCGGGTGTCGTAAGAGTCGACTAAGGGATTGAAGTGTCACTGACCATTATACAAGATTGATGATGGGCAGCAGCGTCATCATAAAGGACACATTACTGCTATCGCCAACCCGCTTGCCCAGCGTGACGATTATTGGCATTTACCTCCTAATGCGTCAATACGTATAGTTAACAGAAGAGGCCTACGTCCAGCAGTGGACTAACATAGGCTAATAATGATGATGATGATGTACCCCCTTCATAACTTAGCTAGCCATTAAGTATTGTTTATCCCTTTTGGTCTTATCATCATGTCTGTAAGGTAGAAAGGGACAAACAAGACGGACGGCTTGTTAAGTTAGGTGATGTTTATGAATAAGACGGTTAGTTTTGAAATATGACCGATGAATTATTAAGATTAAAATAAATAAATAAATAAAATACATATCTTGGGACATCTTACAACCTAGTCCCACGGTAAGCTCAATTAAGGCTTGTGTTGTGGGTACCAGGCGACGATATATATAATAGATAGATACGTATAGATACTTAGATACATACACATCCATGACCAAGGAACAGACATTTGTGATAAATAAATACACAAAGAATGCCCTCGCCGGGATTCGAACCCGGAACCTCCAGTTTCATAGGCAGGGTCACTACCAACCAGGCTACAGAGGCTGACAAGATTATACGGAATCTTCTATATTCAATATTATTACTTGTCTTAGACATAGGTACCTATATTAACCCTTGACCACCTACGTCCTGTTTGTATCACACAACCACCTACCTGCGGTCCTGGAGACCGCTTCTTCTTATGGGACCTGATTTATTTACTTTGGCGTGACTGAAGGGGGTTTAAATATATTAAATATACTTTAAATAGTTTCAGGCATTTATTAACCAACAAGAATACAAAAATAATCAACATTTTGTATTTCAAACTTCACATATTTATTAACTTGTTGTATTTTCGATTACAAAACTTAGTATCCTTCAGGATATGAGATTACAAAATTAAAAAACATAATATAAAGCTTTTCATTATAAATAAATAAAATTAAGCAATCAAAAATGCTATTAAACTGTCTGATTTGGTTACAAATAAGATATTTTTGTAAAATTACATGCTTTTAAAATAACCATTCTTGTCTGCCGTCGACACACAATTTGTTCGAACATTCACATTCAAAACAAGTTTCTAGTCCCGTGGAAGACGCTGATTATTTGCACGACGCTCTAAATAGGGTTTCACTAATTTTTCGGCCAGTTGCTTCATACATTTGAACCTTTTTTCAAATATGTGTTCAAAATTTAAACAACACAACCACCTACGTGCGGTCACTGAGACACCTACAAAATGTATCGTAACCACCTACATGCGGTCTCACGGACCGCTGATGCTACTTTATTACTCACAAAATCCAAATGAGAGCACGTCTGAACGAGTCGACAGCATGGCCAGCACTGCGGAGGTGCTGGGCAAAGGTACAAGGTCACAGAGGCGTGAGCGATGTACTGGCGTTCAGTTATTGTCAATTTTGAATAATCCAGTGTCTGTGAGACCGCACGTAGGTGGTTAAGGGTTAATGTCATTGACCTTGACGATTGGCACGTTTTGTGTCTCGCCTAGAAAAATTAACATCTCTATGTTTATTAAAATTAATTTTAAACAACACCCACGCACCGACAATTCGATACCTCTAAAATATGGTTTGTTAGCTGTTCATCCAATACGCAGTTCGTCCAAATCGCATTTAGTCGTTCGCCTACTACTCAGTTGTTCCATAATAATGATGCGTCTATTTAGCGATTCGACAATTAAATACGCAGTTCGTCCATTTCGTTATTTGTCATTCCGTATTTCGACTACGCGACTCGTCTTTTCGGCGTTTGTCCATTTCGCCATCCATCCCTACGTAGTTCGTCCACTAAGGAATTTATCTATTACCTATGTAAAGGGCTTCGTCATTTGTACAAGGTACCGTGCCTCCTTCAAATCAAAAAGTAGCACATTGTAACGAATAAAAACCACGGCAAAAATGATGCCAATGCCACCAAAATTAGGCCGTTGAAACGCTCAGATATTCACCCTGTGCACAAATTAGCCAAGTAAATAATCACCCAAAAAAATAATCACGGCAAGTGTGATGAAAAAAACATTACGCTTTAGTAACTAAGACTAACTAAAAATTACCCTGAAATATGAGCTTATGGTACTGAAGTCTACGTTTTGTTACGGTTTAAGGTAACATTAATACAAAACACTCTTAACGTGCATTTAGACCAAACTAGCATTAGCTCATTCTATCCCCCACTCTACGAAATCAACGAATTTCGACGAATCACGTTTTGTGTAACGAACGAATTTCGTAGAGTGGGGGATGGAATGAGCGAATCATGCTTGTTCGGTCTATGTGCACCTTTAGTAACCACGACACTTGCTTTAATTGAGCTTAGCCATAGGTGGCTAAGTGGCTATCGATTTGTGTAAGGACCCCTGATATTTATTTATTATTCCGTAAGTTTACTACACCATCCGGAATTCATTGATCTCCAAAAATTACCAACAAACACGTATTTGAACAACTGGTTAAAATGTTGCTTTTTCTATGCAGTAATTTATTCCGGAACGGAAATTGGAGCCGGAAAATAAATTGGGTTCAAAGCGATTCTTCGTGTGAAAACAGATGATCAAAATTCAGGAAGACGGTTGGTAGAATATCGTCCAATATTACTCACTAGAAAATCCGTAATGTTTCATATATATGAAGCATCTAATAATTACTGTTTATAGTGTGGAATCTAGTAAGTCTAGTCATCGTTATCAACGTGCGGTTTTGGTGGCAAAATATGGTTGACAGAAAAATCAAATACACAGGTATTTTCTCAATTATTAAAATTTCAGAAATTATAGTAATTTTAATTATTATGATTATTTACCTATACATATTTTAATCACTCATTCAAATTGCACTGATCAAACGAGTAAACGACTAAAATATATTAAACAGATTCGGCTGTCAAACGTTCACGTCAAATTGAAAAATCCATTATATAACACTGATCTTAATCCACTTGAATATTCATTTTACTTAAAATAAAGACTTCGCAAAATGTCATATAAGGTACTATTTTGTGTCATAAATTCATGACATTAGATTTTTTCTTTTTTAAAGTAGGATATAGTTTGTATTGTATCCTAAGGAAATTACTATTTTTACTGAGAGTACGAGTAATAGAACAAAACCGCATTTTCAAATTTGTTACTTTTTCTGTCAACCATAGCCATTGCCACGGAAAGTGCACGTTGATAACGATCACTACTAGTAACTATAAGCGATCACATCTTCAGCCTATCTTAATCCACTGTTGGACGTAGGCCTCTCCAACTAACTGCGCCATAGTTAGCTGCAGTAGGAGGTAAATGTCCATAATCGCCACGCTGGAGCATAAGCGCAGTGGCGATCACAGTAATTTGTCCACTATGATGACGCTCCGTAACTATAAGTTATTTTATGCGATACTAACTTTTATGCGATAGGTCATCATCAACCTAACAATGGTCAGTGAAACTTCAATCCCTTAGTCGGCTCTTACCACACCCGAGGGAGGAGTTGAGGTGGTGACAAATGTATTCTTACCGTCGTCAGCACACGACCACTAACTAAGTAATCCAAAAGAGAAAATAATGCATCAGGTTGCTTACTATGCTATGTTCTGTCCAAGCCGAAGATAAGGCTAATAAAGTTCCAATCTGAGGCTTTACGAATTTACGGGTTCCATTGTACGGCCTGTTATCACCACGAGCGTGGCATCTAAATCCCACATGTGGCCAGTGGAGACATAAGGAAAATAGTATTCTCTTTACAAATACATACTATATACAATGTATGTAGGTATACATTGTTTTGATAACATAATTTAAATAGATAGCGTTGGGCTTTTCTCGATACGTACCTAAACCAGGCTATCGCGCTCGCCCCAATATGTCGGTGCGAGTGAAATATAAACTGAAAGAGCATTCGCTGTTCTAGCGCCCGTTCTACGAAATCAACCAATCACGTTTTGTGTACCGATCGAATTTCGTAGAGTGGGAGGTTAGAACAGCGAATGCTCTTTTAGTTTGAACACACCTTGACGTATCCTTTACTTTTCAACTCATGGTACGGCTACAGACTTTTATAAAGTTTCTTGAATAATTCGTTACAGAGGAATCAATAAATCAGATTAAAAATACCCTTGGAACTCCAATTACCCGTCTAAATACTTAATCTCTCTTGATTTTAAAATTTCCAATAATCTAGGATTATTCACTTCGTATTCGCCGACTAATCGGAATACTCAGGCAATAAATAATATTGTCTGTTGGACCAAGAGATTGCCAAGCCCGCCCCGTTTGCTCCGACTTGCAACCGCAGTCATATTGAGTTATTTGTCGACTCATTTCCCGCCTGATTCTACAATCTAGACTCTAATAAACTACCTGAGAAGCTAAATTGGAACAGAATAGAAGATCCCGATAAGAGTTGTGGAAAATAAACGGTACGATTTGTGGGATCTGCCCATTACAGAGTGACTCAGTTGTCGTAGTAAATGAATTCAGTTGGATCGCTTTCAAAACAAAAAGTAATTGTGGTGTTTTCGCACAGGGGGGTTTCACTGAGCCGATGCCCGGTTCACATTATTCCAGTCCAGCAATCCAATGCAGTACCGGAATGCTACTGGAATAATGTGAACAGACACTGGAATGCACTGGAATGCTTCCATTCCAGTGAGCATTGCAGTCGAGTGACTGGAAAGACCGTCAACTTTTCATTCCAGCTCACCCAATCCAGTGGCACTGGAATAATGTACACATCCATTCCAGTTCCAAACCAGTACTAGATCATTGTCAGCGATGTGTTTCCTTATGGCCATGCCAGGGCACTATGCATATTCCGGTGCACCTGTTGGGTGGGCACTGGGCATACGTCAACGGGTTGCCACTCGCCGAGGTAGTATTGCTCCTTAGGAGGAAGATCTACCTATTTTCCTCTTCTAATTTCTAACTTATTTTTGCATTTCGTTCTACCATGTTGCCCAGATTCTATGTAGCAACACTGGGGATAATCGTGGGCCGTGCTGTGGCGCATGTATAACGGCTGACAAACAAAAAAACTGTAGCTTATTTAGCAACTTTTTTTTTCATCTGAAATGAGCTTAAGCCCTCGTCTCTACTTACGCGGCCTACGATGCAGTGACTTTGCCCAGAAGGTGCCTATTCACCCTTGACTTGTCGTATGTCAGTATTGAATCAGAACTGAGATACGAGCTTTTTTTCAAGTAGGTATTTGCTACTTAGAGTACTTTGTGAGTTTTGCTTATCAACTGACATTATAAGATATGCGTGTAATCAATATAATCATTCACTCCATGCAACAACACTGTTTAAATTACCTATTTCTGTTTTCAAATAAGTTGCGATTACTTCATGATAACAAACAACTAGGCGTTTGTCTAACTAGTCGTTGCAATTACTAACCCGCTTGCTCAGCGTGACGATATGTGTATTTATAAAGGTCCATTTAGACGAATTTTTACGAAATTCGTTCGTTACACAAGACGTGATTCGTCGAGATACATTGATTTCGTACAGTGGGGGATAGAATAAGCGAATGCTCGTTTGGTCTAATTAAATGCACCTTTTAAGGAGAGGCCTTTGTCCAGCAGTGGACTGAGATAATCTGATGATGTGTGTAAAATTATCAATCACATTCGTGACATACAGCCTGGTCATAAGACGTATGGACAGACGAAATGACATGACAGAGTCCTGTTTTTATTGACGGAACCCTAATAAAAGCACATTGAAATATCGAAACAGCGAAGATTGGACCGTACGCAAAACAACAATGAGGACATCGGTAAAGGGAAATGGTAATATGAGGTGTCTGGGAGTTACCTATGTTATGTGTTAACAGATGCTATTTGAAAGCCTTTGCACTATGCATTTATATTATTTGCGATGGATAAAACATTAACTTATTTTTTTTTTAATATAAAAAAAAATGAGGGTGCTTTTCTAAAAGATAATGCCCCACCGATTCCAGTGATCAGTTTAGTAAACCGGCAAACATCTGAAATAAGTCTAATTTATGGCAGTCTAATTACTAGTTGACTGACTACGAAGCTTGAAGTTCCGGATTCGAATCTTGAACAGGGCATTTATTCCTTGGTCATGTTTGTTTTCGTTTAGTAACTATAATGCAAGCTTTAATTGAGCGGTAAGTAAGTATGGCTATTACAGTACTTCTAGCATTTTTTTGTATTGTATTCTGGCCATTTTCCGCAACTCGAAATCAAACGTGGCTATTTTCATCATCATCATCATCATATCAGCCGAAAGACGTCCACTGCTGAACATAGGCCTCCCCCAAAGATTGCCACAATGACCGGTCCTGCGCCACCCGCATCCAGTGGCTATTTTGCGTGGCCCCAATCCCAACGCTGGCCCAGTACTTGTTGGGGTCTCATACACCTTTGAATTTCTTCACAGATGTACCAATGCAAGTTTTTATTACGTAGTTTTCCTTCACCACAAAGCATTTTGTATATCAAATGATATGTTTTTTGGAAAGAAAGACGACACGACGACATGGACACGTATAATGGGGAATTGAGGAACTAGCACTTGATAGGGACAATTGGAAGTTTGCCCAGCAGTGGGATATCAAAAAAAAATGTTTTTTGGAATACTTAATGGTACGAGCCGCGGATTGAACCCACAACCGCTGTAGTAGCGTAAACTTTGTGTTAAGGACAACTTGTGAGTAAAGGGCTTGGTGAGGCAGGTAGTTTTCCTACAATGTTTTTTCAATTTTTTTTTTAAGTGTCGGTAGTAAACCAGGAATCCTTATAGTTTCGCCATGTCTGCCTGTCCGTCTGTCCGCAGTATAGCTCAGTGGCCGTTAGTACAAGAAACTTGGAATTCGGGTTATGAATTCATATTAATCACGTCAACAAAGTGGAGGAATAAAATAAAATATTTTCGGGTACCTACTCTAATAAAAGTTACTGACATAGCCCTCCGGATTAGCAAGCTGAAGTGGCAATGGGCAGGCCACATTGCACGCAGAGCAGATGGTCGATGGGGTCGAAAAGTGCTCGAGTGGATACCACGGCCAGGCAAACGCAGCGTGGGACGTCCACCCACAAGATGAACAGACGGCCTTATGAGGGTCGCCGGGGCACGCTGGATGCAGGCTGCATCTAACCGGTATATATTATGTGGAGGTCCAGAGAGGAGGCCTATGTTCAGCAGTGGACGTCTTATGGCTGAGATGATGATGATGATGAGATGACCTTATAGAGTAACTCTAATAGTATAATTCAGTAAAAGTTCTCTAATTTTTGATTCCAAAAAAAAAAACAAATAAATCATGAATAGTGGCCTTAAAGTATATACAAGGTGGAATTTGACGAGGGACCTTTACGGAAATGGGAGATAGTTAAGGCTATACTGAGCAACTTTTACTATGGGACCAACCCCGAAATCGTATAAAAAAAAAATCTTATCCATACAAAAAGGTAAGGCATGTATACGCACAATGTATGAAAGTAATTTTTTTTTTTACGATTTCGGGGTTGGTCCCATAGTAAAAGTTGCTCAGTATAGCCTTAACTATCTCCGATTTCCGTAATGGTCCCTCGTCGAATTCCACCTTGTATATTACTTTAAAATAAAACTATTTCGAACATAATCGGCCCATCCGTTTTTGAATAACTACGGAACCCTACACTGAGCATGGCCCGACCTATTCTTGGCCGGTTTTTTAAAACCTCTTTTGAATAGTTGTTTGAGATAAATATTTATGTATACTCGCTGCGTGGTGACGGCAGGAAGAATACATTTTGTCACCACCCATAATCTTCCCGTAATAGTCGACTAAGGGACTGATGTGTCAATATTTATTCCTGTATAAAAGATTGATGATGGGCAGCAGCATCATCATAGTCGAAACTACTGCGATCGCCAACCTGCCTGCCCTGCGTGGCGATTATGGGCATTTACCTCCTAATGCGTCCATATCTTATGCCCGACTAAGATGGGCCGTTGTCCAGCAGTGGACTAATATAGGCTTATGATGATGATGAAAAATTACTTCAAAGATCAATTATTAAATCAAAGAAGACGGGATGACCATAGCCTCCTGCCGCCCAGACAATAAAATTTGCCAGTGAATTTCGTATTAATAGTGTAGGAAATAGAATACAATTTCTTTTGTTTGAGGAGTCCTTTTAACAGCCCTCTGAGCGGTTAGAAGTTAACTCCCTTATTCATAAACTTCTCTTAACTTAGCAAGCCCCTAAGTATTGTTTGTCCCTTTTGATCTTATCAATATGCATGCACTGGTCTCACCGCGAGCTACAGTACTGAGCTATGAACTATAGTGCCATAAAACCGAAAGGGACAAACAATACTTGGCGGCTTTTTAAGTAAAGAGATATTAAATTTATGAATAAGGGGTAAGTCTTAATATTCTCGCTAAACGCTAAATAGCGCGTCCTCATTAGTAGACAAGTTTGACAGCAATTAACTCAGGCGCGCGCTCAAGGGCCATATTTCCTGGTGTAAAACCATTTTGCATGCATAAACTTGCAGTTAGCTTTGAGGAGATAACACAGTAAATAGTATAACAGCAGTATGAATAAAGCGGTAAGCTCAATTAATCTGTATAATATATTATGTTATCTGTATATATGTATAGTATATTATACTAGTTCGAGAAATATTATTTGACCGATTGTTTTCTTACTTACGGCCTTTTGTTTTGCGTTAACACTTACTAGACAATCAGCAGTCGAGAACTTTCCTTTTGTTAATGACACAAAACAAAAGGTCGTAAGTATTTCCCAAACTATACCTACAGTGTGTTACCATCATGTAAGCTTATGACGAAACATTAGAAATGAGCACAGCCATCTGCAGCGGAAACCAAAGTAACCGATATAGCTCTTCAAATGTAACAATGTACTTCATAACTAATCGTCAATTATTTACTTCTCAATGATAAGTGACTACGAGTCGTTGACAATGGTACATTCTATGCGCTCGATTTACTACATAACCTTTTACATTTATTACATGTACTACATGTTCATCCTAAGATCAACTCGCTCAGAGGCTCTACTGAGGCCAGCATAGTACTCAAGTCCTCCAAGGTCTCAAGTAATGAACATGGATAAAACAAATATCATGTCAAATTCTCATGTAGCACCAACTCCCGTTACAATCTGATTTTCCATACATTTTTGCCTACTATACTATGTGAAGAATCCACGGAAAAATAATGTCTAGTCAACCCAAAATACAGAAGGAAAAACCACTGTAATTTTATCAAAATAAAGTGTAATTTTGCCTCAAATATTAACGATTGAACATTTTCTTTCCGTGGATCCTTCATATAAACATGGGTTTGTGTCGGTACCCACAGTATAACTTCATTAATATGATGATTAGAAAATTCACCTTCTAAAATTTGAACGGTGAATAAAAAATCACCCGTTTTACATACATAAATACATCGTACTGTTTGAAAGAGGTTTACTGTATTCTTAATTGTAGAAATGTTATTATCTCAAGTATTTTTAGGAGTAGGGTGCACCTTTTGCACACAGTTAAAAGATGACGTAGTTTCATACTCACAATTGTATTAAAAATTATATAATTTTAGGGTCATTTATTTAAGGGACGGGAATTTGGATTATGACCTATTTAAATAGCTTCACGTATTTTCGCACTCTGATGAAAGATGAAAAAACTGATGACTACATACACAAACTCACTATAAATAGTTTATTAATATTTACTAATAGTTATTTCACAAGATACGACTAAGGTTTATGATCTACGCCCAAAATTTTAATAAATGAAGGACTAACAATCAAAGAAGAAAAAGAAACAAATAAAAATAAACTTTGTACAACATTAAATTTTGGCGACTATAATCACTACAGATTCAAAAGCCGTGAGTTCGATTCTCGCCAGTGTCATGTCGTTAGTCAGTTACGTAGTCAGTTGTCAGTCAGTTTTCATAGAAAATTTGAACTTGTCCCCTTTTTTCACAGCCAAAAGTTGTTACACAGAACTTAATTTTGTAACAGAAAAATTATGACGTTTAATTTTCGAAAGGCCCTTAGCTGTGTAAATTTTATCTGCAATAGACGCGTAAACGTATTCTCCCAAAGCTAACTCAGTCTAAAACTTTCTAAAACTCCGAAGCAGTCACTGAAAAAACCAGTACACCCGAAAATAAAGTAAATCTTCGTCACTTGACGAACCGCCGTAATAGAATAATTTAGTCTGTCACAAACATTACGAAAGTTCTCGAAGTTTCGTCAAGTTTCCCCTCAACAATGGATATTATAAAGTGTCTTGAGAAGTGTCGGAAATAACTAATGATGGTAAGTATCGACGAGGACGCTCGCTAAGTGACTTTTTCACAACGAGATAGCGTCCTTGCCCTTTCAATTGGTTAGGAGGGGATGGACAATCAATTATCCTCATAAGAGAGTTTTGTGTACAGGGTGAACGATATGAAATGTTACCAAGTAGATTTTATTAAGTCTGGTGTCAAAGTAATAGCGGCTTTTTTGTGATTATGGCTTACTGCTGCCAGGGCACTTTGCCAATGTTAAGTATGTTCAGTGCCCACACTTAAAGCTGTGCACTGCTTATTATCAGAAATTATTTTGTACAACGCATTGAAATCTTAGGCAGGCAAACATTTGTGTTGTAGACCGCAAACATAAGAACGAAAATGAGCTTCGGCTTATAAAGATCGTAAGAACCAAAAATGGCTGAAAACCGAATTTCACGTGTCATTTCTCCAGTGCATTGAGTTTCGGATTTTTTATCTGGTCTATTTTGAAGAGAAAGGGGAAAGCGATTGAACATGCTAGTATAAATGTAATGAAGAAAGCGATTGTATTTCACTGGCACATACCACTACCTAGTGGTCACAAACGTTCTGCGAGCAAATATTTTTTTATCATTTGAAGACCATAGTTAAGGCAAAAGATAGTGTATTGACTAAAAGTAAATTTGATCACAAAATGTAATATTTTTCCTTTTGTTTTTCTTACTTATAGTATTAAATTGTTGCAACTAAAAAATCGAAGTCCTTTGAAATTGGTGACATTTCATATCGTTCACCCTGTAGTAAACACTCCCTTCAGATATCTTCTAAACCGTCGCGGTACTTTGGACTAGGGATATTTGGTAAAAACTAGCTTTTTACAATGACACATGTGTATTAAACAAGCAGAAAATTAAAGTATTATAACGACAAGCAGGATATATCGCGTAAACGGTAGATTACCCTGACTTTTCGAGCATGCCGCAGGGCCGCGTGGTGACGGCAGTGACATTACATTTGTCACCTTCGCAGATCTTCCCGTGGTTGTCGTAAGAGTCAACTAAGGTATTACAGTGTCACTGAATATTAGTTTATCTATCACTTAAGATGTATTTTACTGAAGATGATACTTAAATCAGTAGCAATCGTGTACAATCTGACTTTAAAATGAATTGCTCATATTCTGTATCTACATAATTTAAATAACTGTTTGAAATAAGCATGTTTACAGCGTTCTATGAAATCACCTGGACCCTTATTCCTGCGAGTGTATATTTTTCATCACACTTGCTGTCTAAGCGCGCCATTGCTTGCATGCGTAGCGGGAGTAATAGAAAAGTGAAATTCCCTAGGGAGTAATAGAAATGTCAGTACATCATTTAATAATTATATCTTATAACTTATTATTTTGTCGGCAAGTGTGATGAAAATGTATGCATCACGGTTCGTAAGCGGAATACTAACTCGAGTCATAAAAGTTTTGTTTTTGTTCTATATTTTATATTCGTGTTTCGTTTGTATTTAATGTGTATAATATGTTGTGTCACAAATAAATGTTTTTTCTTTCTTTTCTTTCTTTCTTTCTTTCAAAAGCCACAAAAAGACAGCAAGCGTGATGAAAACTAGGCATTACATATCAGTTTTAGATGCATTCAAAATTCCACGCACACGAAAACGCGATGCTTTGACGGGCCGAACTAATCCGCCTATTCTACTGCTGTATACCAGAGTGCAAAAACCCGATATTGTATCAAAAAAATACAGTTTTTTAACTGAAATAAAAGGAAAAAGATTGAGCCTCTGCCAATTCCAGAGGCCGATGGTGCGTATAAAATAATCTTTTTTTTTAGTTTTGTGCGCAAACTTCTAGGTATGCCTACTATTAATTGAGCAACTAGGTAATTATTCATATGAAATGAAAATAATTTGATTATTTTCATTTAATATGAATGAATAAAATAGCTAAATAGCTTTCCGAATCGCTAAACTGAAGTGGCAGTGGGCGGGGCACATTGCGCGTAGAACCGATGGCCGTTGGGGCGGGAAGGTTCTTGAGTGGCGGCAACGTACCGGAAGGCGTAGCGTGGGTAGGCCCCCCACAAGGTGGACTGATGACCTAGTGAAGGTCGCAGGAGTCCGCTGGATGCGGGTGGCGCAGGACCGGTCATTGTGGCGATCTTTGGGGGAGGCCTATGTTCAGCAGTGGACGTTTTTCGGCTGATATGATGAATTTGATCATTCACTATTTGGTATTGGATCGTTTTTAAAAAAAATCTTCCATATCTGGACGTGCTCGCTCGGGCTCGTTCGAATTAGAATCACGAGCCGATTCGATCTAGATAATAAAAAAACAATGTCCCTGCAAGAAATCCATTCCGTCACTATTTTGATATGAACTTACTACAAGCGTCACGTAACGGAAACTCAAATGAACGAAAATTTTGGGACATTATTTTTTATTATCTAGATTCGAATATCAAGATTTCGGTTGTATTTTTGGAAAACGCCATAAAATAAAATAAACATAAATACCAAGGAGCACAGATCACATCATCAGACTATTTTAGCCCACAGCTGGACGCAGGGCTCTCCCATTTAACTGTGCAATGAGGGTTTTTGATACTTTTTCTGGCGCTATGGGGAGGTCAGATGGCAGCACTGAGCCGACCGTTTAACGAACTGTCAAAATAAATACGCGCATTTAATTTTCAACATATTTATAGGTTTATTTATTCTGAAAACCATTACTTTAGGCATATTGTCACCTAAAATAAATAAATAAAATAGTTCCAAGTCAATTCTCATGAAATTAACAAAGTTAAAGTAATTATTTTTAATACCAGTGACTTTGCGCGCCTGTTTTATAGCTCCGTCTTCAGTTCGATGACCGTGTAATAGTCGTAATCCATAACAAAATCAATTCTCTTCCAAATAAAATAGAATTTCAATATTTTAGGCCCAGGTGCCTATGAATACTATGAATCTGACAGTTGTCGAGACCAGGTGCGTACGTAGCGCCGCCTGGTGGCAGAAAAAATATCGAAAACCCTCATTGGGCGGCTTAGGAGGTGATGACCATAATCACCACTCTGATAGCAGATAGCAGTAGTGTGTGTATGATGACGCTGATGCTAATTATCAATTCAATCAACGAATGGTCAATACATCCGACATTTTGTGAATTGGTTGAGTATCCTATTTATTGATGTTATGTGTATGTAAATGTATTATATATTTTAATTACATGTGTATTGGATGTATGAGTTATCTTAGTTGGTATAATAACAGTTGGTTGGTAATATATTATTTATTAAATAATACGTATGTATTGTAATATAAATTTAAATAGTTTTAAGTATATTTTTAAGTAACCTATAACTTGTATGTTTTTTTTTTTTTTTATACCACGTCGGTGGCAAACAAGCATACGGCCCGCCTGATGGAAAGCAGTCACCGTAGCCTATGGGCGCCTGCAACCTCAGGGTGTCACATGCGCGTTGCCGACCCAATAAAAATAACGTTGGCACAACAAAGTGGCTCCACTCCACCTGATCGTAAGTGAAAAGTAGAGCCCAAATCGCGGCGGCAACGAACAGAACGATGTCTGGTTAAACTATAAATACAAGTTGATTAAAATAAATAAATAAAAAAAAACATAACATAAGCCACCAGCGCCGGCGCCGGTCAAAATGTTTCTACAGTGTTATTCACTAAGGAAACCGCCTTGCTGTCAGCGCTGTGTCAGTGCTGCGGCAGCGTCGAGCCTAAAAATGGTATTCACTAATGTACTTTAAACGACACTAGTGCTCGGCGACGAATGCGGCGTGAGCTGGAATTACATTGCGTCGAAAGTTTGACGTTTAATGTATGAACTTCGTATTCTCTAACGAAAAACAGCGACGAACTCGCCCACAACCTCGCTCACAGCCTCGATTCCTAATGTCAAATCAAACAGCAAGGATTTTAGACAAGGCTGTCTCGACATCGAGCTCGTTGACGAACGCAGCGTCGAATGTGTCAATAAGAGAATAGCATAGCTGGACTGTAGTAGTGACTAGTGAGTTTAGGCAAGTTTGGCGTACTAATAGTAAGAGCTCACCGAAGACCCACTAAGTACACAAGTAAATCAGTAGTAAAGCAAATCCGGTTGTCTTGTCAGTTGTCTGTTTGAGTCGGATCATTGTTCCGTAGTTTACATTGTAACCAAAACTTAAGCCTTAATTAGGAAGGGTTAACTAGCGAAGCACTTTACAGTGACGGGTCTAAAAGGTCTTAAGGTTTAAGGGAACGTTTTCCGTACAAATAACAATGGTAGAATACAGGGTGTAAGTCTAATACGGGCGAAGCTCTTAACGCGTGTTCGTTTACGACATAATAAGTACATTCAAATAATATTTACTTAAAATTAGAGCAATAAAATTTTCCATACAGAATAATTCGGCGGGCAATGTAGAGCAATATACGCGAGTTAAACACTCGATGACAGCTAATTTCAAAAGCAGATGTCATAACTACCATATCAACAATAACAAATGTTCGTACCTACATTGCTGCTCCGATAATCTTAAAAATATTCTGTGGTGTCATAAATCAGAGTAATTTTAAAAAAACGTTGTAATCCATGATTACACTAATGAATCCCATGCCTGGTTTAATTGATCGCCCGTATTAGACTTACACACTGTATAATGTCATTACACGATTTTGGTGCCGAGTGGTGACGGCAGTAAGAATACATTTGTCACCACCCCAATTCCCGAGTCGTAAGAGTCGACTAAGGGATTGAAGTGTCACTGACCATTCTTTGATTTGATTGATGACGGGCAGCAGCTTCATCATAGTGGACACATAACTGCGATCACCAAATCCGCTTGCCCAGTGTAGTGATTATGGGCATTTATCTCCTAATGCGTATATACGCATAGTTGATAGAGAGAGGCGTACGTCCAGCAGTGGACTGAGATAGGCTGATGATAGTGACAGGATTTTACTACATTAATTTTTTTATGTGACAAAGGTACAACTAAGGTTTCAGCCGATGGAAAGCGGGAACTGAGGCCCATGGACATAGTGACCAAAAAATCGCCTATGCGCTGCCTACCCTGAGGACTTAGATGGATTGCCTCTATGCCAGTAATTACACCGGCAAACCGGAACACAGTACTGACTATTTAGAGGCAGGTTAACGGATCAGACGGGTCCAAAAATTCTAATAAAGTAAATTTCTAATAAAGTTTTTGTCAAACACATCAAACTATTATTTTTTTATATTTTTAAAATGTTTACTTAAATAATTTGATATGTTTTAGAATGATGATGATAGTACTTATTATAATTGTTACCTATTGATATGGAAAGCGTTTCACCTTAATATTACAGTAAATATTGACAAAATCTTATTTGCACTGGTCAAACTTGGCTGTTACACCTTCATCGAAGTAAGTTTAGTTACTGTTAACGTACAAGAGTACGGTTGTGTGAAAATAGGCTATTTAAATAACTAGGTACATAAATTACAAGTAGCTTATGCAAGTAGTTTATAAATGATGTGAGTATTACCTACTTTAACCGTTATTTAGCAAGTTCAGAGGATTCACTTTGATGTTCAATGCGATATTGTGGACTTTTGGGCACCATAGTGAACTAAATCTGAGGCAGATTATTTAAATACAATATATCTGCCAGATAAATAATAAAATGGCCCGATAATCAGAAATCCTTCCAGCAGCCCTGGTACGCTGCCTTAATTATTAAACGTGCTAGTATTTATATTTATTTGGGTCGCCAAAAAATTGTACATAGTTAAAAGCCTTTCATCATCAGCCCATAGCCACTCACTGCTGGACATAGGCATTCCTTAATTCGCGCCACCATACTCGGGCCTCAGCTCTCTGTATCCAACCACTTCCCGCCAATTTACGAAGTTAAAGGACCATGGGCATATTTGTATGGAGAATGGACCAAGAACCAACAGAGCTGAAAGTGGTGTCATTAAATAGGTATTTACATTTATTTCATTTCATTCTATAAGCACTATGTTCAGTTCCATTGCAAAACGGAGATATTTGTATTTTAGTCAGAGTAAATACCTACTATGATGAATAGTGTCTGAACGACGGTGATTTACTTAGAGAGTACCCGCAGAACGCCTTACTCATATAAAATTATCCAGTGGAATTCAACTTTGCACCTATAAAATGAAATAAAGTACATAAACAGACCTTTTTAATGACACTACTCCCAGCTCTTTTAGTTTTTGGTCTATTTTGACGCATAGTCCTTTGTGCAAGAACCTTTGGCAGTGAAAACGGCACAAATTAAATTGTTCTATGAGATATCAACAATACGCGCCTATTTTTTTTAATTTACCGCCTTTTTTGACTGCCAAAGTTTGGACATTGGACAGCAGTATTACACCATTTAGTTTTTATAACATATAGTTTGTAAAATATGTAAATGTCAATGTTTGCTACGCCCATCAGGGTTCTTGTGTCACATGTAAAATATTATCCATGAAAGCAATTTAATAAATATACAAATGATAACTATATTATCGGTGAAGGAAAATATCGTGAGGAAACCTGCATACACGTGCGAAGAAATTCAAGGGTGTATGTGAAGTCCCCAACAAGTACTGGGCCAGCGTTGGGACTACGCAAAATAGGCACGTTTGATGTTGAGTTGCGGAAAAAAATGGCCAGAATACAACAACAACAACAACAACATTATCGCTCTATTGATTAAGGCGCTAATTCTGTTGTTTTTAAGCAAACGACCCATTTCTTTTCACTTGATAGATAAGTTCGCCTTTATTTTATTGTTTGAAGTTTTAAATATAATACATTACTAAAAATTAAGGTCAAGCCACATCGAATGCGTGTACGTGCCGTGCGTGTTGTAGCGTATGTAAATGTCATATTAGATGACACACTGCTTGCGTGGCGTGCACTTGCTGCAGACGCATCCGGTGTGAACCGGCTTTTACTACGAGCGCCCTACGTTTTGACTAAAAAAATAACTTTAATATGCCATGACAAGACGTCTGAAAATATTACAAACTTTATAATAAACTTGATAGTAAAACGTTATTTAATAAGGCGCAACAATTTTGTTTTAATAAAGGTCTGAAACAATCTTGGAAGAAATGAAAGCTTGGCAATGAAATTTCTTTATTTAAGGGATTACTCTTGGATCATAAACTTATTAAGGCCCAGTTGTACAAACGGTTGTTTTTTTTTTCAGGATTGTTTTAACCCTTTATTGGGCATCGGTCTCAACGACCGCCTAGGCCACCCTATAACACTGACTTTAACGTTTGGTAGAAAATTAATTATATAAGTCTCACTACCTAGATTTTTTTTTTATGTTAGCACAACAAAGTGGCTCCACTCCACCTGATCGTAAGTAAAAAGTAGAGCCCAAATCGCGGCGGCAACGAACAGGAGACAATCAGTAACCTGTTAGTTGCCACCGCCTTGCTTTATAATAAATAAATATCTTGAATGCAACAACTAGATTGTTGGACCATCTGTAAAATCAATATTCTGTATTTTTAATCGAAATTTCGTATATTTTTACACTATTTTTTTTCCTGTTGTTCTTCTATCTCATCCTAATCTTATTTTAGTTTAAGGATTGCGCAAGTGTCAAACCCAAACTTAGACTATCAATTTATACTGTATAATTAAGGGAGTTTTGTTATTGGCTATGCTTACTGTAAGTAGTTACTAATTGTCTTCATTTTATGTAAACGCTGTTGAACTTCTTAATAAATAAAATCAAAAAATCTTGGGACATCTTACAGAAATCGACCTAGTCACACGGTAAGCTCAATTTAAGGCTTGTGATGTGGGTACCAAGCGACGATATATATATATATATGTCAGAAGGACAGCCGAGAACGGGGGGGGCGAATATTTAATTCCTACTCATCGTACCTACTTACAAAGGTGTATACTATGCATGGACGCACATAATTAAACACAAGGTAAATTACAATCTTTTATTATACTGGTTCACAAATGATAAACCTCTGTCGTGAGAAGAACCAGCAAGAAACTCAGACGGTCTTACATTTTCCAAACTTTAAATAATCACAACAAGTACACACTTAAAACAAGACTATTTACAACACTTTAAACTGTACTGATAGAAAACGACTGGAGAGTTATAAGCTTGCGTCCATGCATCATTTACTCAACCCTGGAATGCTTTATTCCAAGTCTAAATCAAGAATGAATCCCTGAATACTGCGCTAGTGACCTTTTATAATGTTAGCTCCAAACTACCTGCTTCATAGGCGGGTAGATATCAACATGCCGTTTAATGTCTACCTGCATGGACCAAGCAAAGAACATCTCAAGCAAAACATTGCTTATCGTTTTCTACATTTTATAACTCTTAACAAATTAAATGTAAACATTGCAAATAAGACTATTCAGACGTTCGATGACTCGATATGTCGTACACGTCTGCGCCAACTGAAGCATGTCTCCGACACGGCCATACTGACAAGACAAGCGTCCTCGCTTGTATCTGAAACAAACACGTACACCAGTAGTCTTTGTTACCACTCGGTCACTCCTGACCAAATTATCTGTCTACATAAAATCATCTCAACTCAAGAAAAATAATTTTAATCTTTGCAACTGAATTTAGGATCACTTATGGTCAATTAATTACCACCAATTTCAAATCTAGAGCAAACAAGTATCATCTGGCTTTCGTAGCCACATTTTACGTAAAACATTACAGAAAACTTTCGGAGGAACATAATGTCATTCAAATTCGTGTACTACATAACCACACACGATCATTTCACACTCCTCTTCTACCTATTACCTGTTAGAGCATCGTAGGAACATCTTACAATCACCAATGTGACTCTATACACATCCACCACTTTAGCAAGGTACGCAGGTATACTACCAACAGTTATCAGAAATACTGTAAGCAAACTCATCGTGCATGACCTCAGCAATGTACACAGAAAAACAATCTACAGTCAACAACATGTCACAAAACACCCGCTATCCGAATAAAGTACACGGACACATCTATAACCTTCAGCGCAGTCACTGACTGACCTGAGTTTAGCTGACTGACATGAGTAAGTCAAGTTTGCAAGAACACTATAACTCTCAACAACATTGTTGGTAAACTCATCATCCACGACCTTAGCAAGGTACGCAGGAATACCATCTACATCTACAGTCACCATTAATACTGTAGGAACACTTCATCTACGTCCTCAGCGAGGTACGCAGGAATACCATCTACAGTCACCATAATACTGTAGGCACACTTCATCCACGACCTCAGCTAGGTACGCAGGAACACTGTCTACAATCATCACATGATTGTACGAAAACCATCCACAGTCACCAAACTGACTGTGGGCATACTCTGAAGCCAACTTATTACTTTGCCCAACATACGATTTACAACATTCGTCATCACGTTTGGGGTTTTGATAAAACAATGTCAAAAATCATGCCAGTCTTTAGGCAATTAACATTCCAGCTCATTTTTACCCCCAGAACGTAACGGTATACCAAAAATTCACATCTATCATCAAGTGATCAAATATCACTCGGTTACATTTCTTTGAAAACCAAGTTCAGTTTTACCAATTAAAAGTCAAAATGATTTAAACTAAAGAGTCAATACCTCGACTCAAACAAAAACGTAAGTTACTCAACCAGGTTACACCATAACCATGCACCTGATTCAATTTCTGTCCATGGGCTTGTTAGGATCCAATAACCCATCAGAAGTTAACCATTTCAGCCGCGTAAGTGCTACTCCTCGCAAAGAGTATACTGCACATAAAAAGCAGTTCACGTGCACCTTTTACATGCTCCGGAACTTCCGATGCGATTATTAGATCACGCTCAATCCATCGAACTTGCTCTCAGTCCATTGAAAGCTCAAATGACATAAGAACTCATTAAACTTAACAATTACCCTTTCCGCATTTAAAGTAGTTAATACAAAATTAAATGCCGCAATTCAGTATCATATTTTCTTTAGGTACTCATTTAATCAACTAAGGGAATTAAAATCAACTTCATTAACATTTGAAACAGACTAGCCAGTCTGTCTATGTACTTACTACTTTACTAGCTAGTAACCGACATAGTTCTAAAATAGTAAAAATGAAACGCTTCACTTCAACAAAAACAACAAATGGGTTGCAGTACTCACAGCAGTTACAATACTCCAGATGCTACACCGAGCAATAGAGTCTTAACAACCACCTCCATGGCTGTCGGACAATCAAAATGCATTGACCACTTACACCATTGAACCAAACGCATGCCACTCACAGTCGTGGCCGCACTGAGACGGAAAAATAGATCCGATTTTACACCTACGACTACGAATGATAAATGGTGTATGTAGTCCGAGAAAACTGAACCCAACAAAAATGTAAATAGTTTCATTCCACGATTGCAAACTATACGATTGCAAACTATAATGACTAATTCTAGTAGCCACCATTTTAATTGAACTAAGGGAGTCAAACTGAAACTATTGACGGTCCAAATAATAAGATATGATTATCATCATCATCACCATAACCACCATCATCATCACAATAACCATCATCATCATCATAATAACCATCATCAACATCATAACCACCATCATGATCATAACTACCATCATCATCATAACTACCATCATCATCATAACCACCATCATCATCATAACCGTAATCATCATCATCATAATCATCATCATCACCATCATCTCCGCCATCATCATCATCACCACCATCTCCACCATCATCATCACCATCATCATCATCATCATCATCATCATCATCATCATCATCATCATCATCATCATCATCATCATCATCATCATCATCATCATCATCATCATCATCATCATCATCATCATCATCATCATCATCATCATCATCATCATCATCATCATCATCATCATCATCACCACCATCATCACCACCATCATCATCATCATCATCATCATCACCATCATCATCATCATCATCATCATCATCATCATCATCACCACCACCACCATCATCATCATCATCATCCTATATCAGGAATTGTTAAAATAGATCTCAATGCGTTTAATAAAACTTTAATAAAGTCTTTAATAAACTTGCGTAACCTTACGTTATCGCTGTCTAATTTAGTTTTAATGTTGCATTTCTTGCTCAAGTTTTAACTCTATAAAATCGAAAGGGTAGAAGCCCTCGATGACTCAACAACATTAGCTCAGGGCTCAAATAGCTCAACAAAATGTGAACTCCTCACCGGATTGACAACGTGTCTACACCACGCGCTGCACCACGTGTTCACGGTAGGCAGCAGCGACACCAGCCATCAGCCTCTGGCACGCCGTCGGGACATGATGACAGCAATAACTTGCAGGTCGGCAGCTCGCTCCAATTCACCATGTTGAACTGTAATCATCAAATTGTACGGTATCAGTTTTATCACAGAGATAATTTGCATGCGAGCTCTCAACTTAACCTGATCACAAAAATAAAAAGTTGAGGTTAGGGTATTGGTATCCTTTGGTAACTTTGTATTAAAATAATAATGGGCTTCACTTTACTACAACCAAGTTAATCTCGCAAAGATTAAAACGTTTTTGTAAACACAAAAACTTCATGCTAAAAATAGAAATGTCAAACTGTTATTTCTTTAAATTAATGCTTCGAATTTTGCATTAAAATAATTGGAACGAAACCTGTCCTTGTACATCCGTTGCTCCAAAAGCAACTCCCGAAGAGCTGGAGTCTTTATTCTCCTTCATTTCCTGGACGTTTCACAAGAAATTGTGGTAGTTTCATCGCAACAGCATAGTCGTCATGAACGGAACTTCTGGCTACTATGAACGTGTTGTTCTTGAAATTGAAACATCCTAAGCTCGTTTCATTGCCACAACATAGTCATCAGTGTCATCACGAACGAAATCATCACGAAACATTCTGTAACATAAATTTCACACGCATAGAAAACTTAAAAAAACAGGCATAAGAAATCTCTAATCAATTTTTGGTAGACCACAAAACAAATCCACGGGTTACCAGCCCGTATTTCAGAACTGCTAGTATTTCAAAAATCAGAAAAGTAACAAGTATGGGCCATGATATTCTTTGAAACTATTAAAATTACTGTTTTTTTTTTTTGTGAAGTGGGTGGAGTACCTACCCACACGTATTGCAACAATAGAAATTCCATAAAAAAGACTAATTTTATGTAATTAATTGAATCAGGCGTTACTTTGCGGAAGTCCATATTCAAGGATGAACAATATTGCTTTGCTCTTCCGCGATACAGAATGTGTAGCTAATTAGTGTAACCCGCTATAATTACTTGCGTATTTTTTGCATGCAATTAATTTTCCCACCCTCCCGCCGCAAAAATAAATACGCAAATAACTATAACAAACCACCACCAATAACACTATACTCGACACGTGTTTCGCCTCTCTACGAGGCATCATCAGGAGTTGACGATGTTGTCGGTCTGGTGTCCGGCAACAGAATGAGCTGTCCAGTCTGGTCGGCCATATTTATAACCTCACCCTGACCCCGCCCCCTACCCCCTTCTCCCCCCCTGGCAACGGAAAAAATTCGTAATAACGGCGATGACGCAACATTCAGCTGCTCGTTAATAATTACACCTCTACCGTTGTACCTAACTATTTCCAATTGTTCCAGAACGTTCAAACGTAAACCTTTATCACAAACGTGCAGAATATTAAAAGAGTGGTCCTCAGATAAACTATGGCCACTCTCTATCAAATGCTTCGCGAAATTTGAACGTTCTGGATGGTTATGCCTATAAGATGTAACATGCTCCTTATACCTTGTGTTAAAATTACGGCCCGTTTGCCCCACGTACACCTTATTACAATCATCACAAGTTAGCTTATACACACCAGACTTCTTGCCCGTCTCAATTTGATCTTTGCCGTTACAAAGTTTTGAATGTAACGTATTGTTTGTCTTAAAAGCAACATTAATATTATTAGACTTCAAAACTTTGTAAATATCATCTGATAGTTTGCCAACATACGTAATGCTTGCCTGAAATTTCTTGGTGGGGTCAGACGGCCGTGCAGCATACAACATATTATTGATCATGCCATTCTGTTTCTTTCTGATTATACCATCCACAACTGACTTATCGTAGCCGTTAGAAACCGCCAAGTGATAGATGTTATTCAATTCTAGCCGATAATGGTCATCAGAAAGAGGCACAGTCAACAATCTATGCACATAACAATGAAAAGCCGCTAACTTATGTTGCCACGGATGTATAGAAGAAGCTGGTATAACTGCGTCAGTCTGTGTAGGCTTACGGAAAATTCGGAAATCGTGTCTGTTATTAACCCTTGTGATCGTCAAGTCCAGGAAATTAAGTGAATTGTCTTGCTCTAATTCTTTCTTAAACTTAATTTTCGGGTGCTTGTTATTAACCTCAGTAAAAAATGCATCCAGCTGTGTCACACTGCCCGTCCAACAAATAATTAAATCATCCACGTACCTAAAATAATACAAAATATCCCTATTACCTACAATATGCTGGTTTTCAAAGTCATCCATAAAAATATCAGCCATTAAAGGACTCAATGGTGAACCCATAGCCAAACCATCATTTTGCAGGTAATATTGACCCCCAAATCTAAAATAATTTTGTTTCATACAAATAGCAGTGAGTTGCAA